>JAHZNE010005030.1:0-72927 GCA_027744055.1 Callyntrura sp. NNG-2020
CACACACCACCACCAAAGCCACTCTTTCAATTTCAATAGGCATAAACGACAGTGAAGAAAAAAGGGAAAATAATATGAAAAACTACTTAAGCACACAAACCACACCGCTAACTGCTACACAACCAGACTTGTCGTTCCCTTTCGTACCACAATCTTAATTAAGAGTCAAAAGTCGGCAAAGGTGAACTCATTGAACTAATAAGCGTATATGACGCGCATCATCATTATCACTATATCATCATTCACTCAAACCATAATGCAACCACATAATTAACCAAACCACAGTATTGCTGATGATGGCTTGGTTGCTTATCGTTATGATGATGATTATATGATATCGTTTAGTACTACGTAGGTATGCTCGTCATTACGTGTAATTGCGAGTCTCACTCTTGCTGTCTTGCTGCTTTTTAAAAACTAGATTGCAATAGACAACTCAAAAGGGTGTTTAGCAGATCACTGCTAAATAAAAGTTTGGTATTAGCGATTTTGCATTTATCATGTGTGCAAGCAAACTGCGTCGTATATGTACGGAGGCATAAAAAAGTAAACGCTCAGCGTTCCGCAGCGTCTATAACGACGTTTTTATCAATTCAACTGCTGGGCTTCTTTGATGAACTTGTCTCTTGACTGGCGCAGATATACCATCATAATTATTTTAAATTTATTCAAATTCATTAATCACTACTTGAGTCCCTGCAACGCTATGATTAGAACAGACAATCTAATTGCGATGATCAACAAGTGCAACTACATATTATTACTTACTATTAGAGAGAATGTTTTTCCTATCTGTCATGTTTAAATTCATTCCATCTTTTGATTTTCAAGTTGATTGTTCTTATAATTAAAATACCTACGTAGAGATTTGGTTGTGTGCGTCAGCGAACTATCTACACTTTTCCGTGAATAACATTAGCCATGTATAAAAAATTATAAACAGGTAGAAATTTGAATATAACACAGTCTCATTGACCCAAGGGGTGGATTATCCATTGAATAAAACAAAAGGTTTAACGCATTATTACTGTCTATTTTTTCGTTTCACATATAGTCAACAAAGACGATAGTCATAGTCATCACTACTGGCACAAACTCTGCAGCAATTTTATTAATGGACGAGATAGTAAAGTAGTTGCACATGGTAGAAAAAAATGCCTGCAACTCTCCTCTAGAACGCGATAAAAGAAGCTGTAAATTTTTTAAAAGAAAACTTTTTCCTGACCACAAAAACCTTACAAAAAACGGCGAGCTAGTTACGTATCGCTATCGTCAATAAGTTTTTTCCCTGTATAGTAGCAACAAAAAACTTTCTGGTTGGTTTCATATATATGTATATACAAATATGCAGATATTTGATATTCACTCACCAGCCTGATTGCTGATTCTTAACTTTGATATGATTTGTTGATTTAAAATCAAAGTGCACCAAAATACACAATAATAAAACGAGTTAAAAGGAACTTGAAGTACACACACATATCATTCATGTTCTTACGTGAGCAGGTACATGTAAAAGAATGCAAAGACGAAAGTAATATTTTATTCCTTTTAGTTACATGTAGGACGTATTTTGAAGGGGGACATGTTTCTAGTCAAGACAAGATTTGACTACGTGGACTGAGAATTAGGGAGAGAGAGAGGGAGAGAACGGAGAAGGAACAAGTGGAATTTTTACCAAAACGCGTATTGCATAAATGCTTTTGGTCTTTAACCTGACGAATAAGTTTTAAACTTATTTATACACTTAAACAGAACCAATCTACACTCTGAAGAGTAACTGGCACAACATCGTATTCTTTAAAGTTACTGCCGTATTATAGAGAAATGCTGCTGGGGCTTAGGTATTCATGTCTACAAGTCTGCAGACAATAGGAGCTTTTATTACAAAAACAGAGATTACAAGTACACGGCCGAGACTTCCATCCATCCGTCCATATTTCTGTATATGCGGCGACAACAACAATGCCCGAAGAAGCCCCCAAAATATTTATAACAATTAAATTATAGCTTCAGGTAAGAAGAGGCAACAGTCTGTCTGGCAAAACCGATTCTTGTTCCTTGTTGAAACCGAGAAGCATTGTATGACACCGCGATATGCTAGTAGAGTAATTTTGTTTAACGTTGCTGCAGGTACATACAAAGTCAAACGTGGCTGGTATTTTTCAAGTCTTTTTTATTATTATCCCCCTTAATTCCTATCATTTCCCTGCAGGCACCTGGCTTTTAAGAAGCAGGAGCAAGAAGATACACTTGAAAAAGTATAAACATGTCTAACGTAAAATAAGTAATACGTTTACGTTTTGTATCATAAAGCACATGTATAGGTAGTTGCGTCTATTAACACGTTTTCTTCCAAATTCTTTATTCTCAAATACAACAGATAGCAAAAAAGATAATATGGATGATATGGATGGAGGCATACGTACATACATACATGCATACAACAATTTAACTCTGTAAATGTTATGTGTCTGCACATAATACAACTTTAAACTACTTTTCTTTGTTTGCTACACTGCTTTGTGTATACACTTTTCACAGGGAAAACCAGGAGGTCAGAGATGCATACACAGAGCAGTACATTACCTAGCCGTCCATTCCTCGGCAAAAACAATTCATTACATTTTCTTGGTGGCACTAATAGAAAAATACCTCCTATTTCATTTTATGAATTGTCATTGTCCTTTGGAAGCTTTCAAAAAAGGTTTTAAAAACAACAAGCTATTCATAGATACAATCATATAAAAACCAAAGAGAATAAAACAGATGGAATGCAGCGTCTATAGTAGTTGGAAAAAGTACAATGCATATATCCATATATATTCCTCTTTGCGAGAGTAGCATAAAATTGTTGTGATGTACATGTGATGAAGTATTGGTTGTGGTGGTGGAACTACGGCTACTGTTATTCCTCAGCGAACACACAAATTGAAGAAAAAGGATGAAGAGAAAAAAGTTAGTTCCAACATCAGAAGGGGTTCCGCTAACGTAAATTCATTTGTAATGCGCTATAATATACACAACACACAGCTAGACAATTCCCTATATGTACACGTAGTATAGGTGAGTATGGATATACATCGCCACCACCAACCGACGATGATGATACCGCTAATAGAAATAAATTCCATTTATTGCTGGTGTGAAAATAAAATCCATGAAGACCGACCGACCGACCACCATTCAATATGATTCAAGGGGTAGAAAAAAAACCATAAACTTTGTACATTTTTATGAGTAGAGCTCTCGCTCAAATTTTTAGATTGCTTTAAAAAGTCATAGGAAATGTACATATAAACTTATATGTGTGTATACACACTAGCAAACCAACAACTTAACTTGACACATAAAACGCTTATGTGGAGGTAAGTATGTACCACTATTATCATTGCCCCATAATGCTCGTTAGCCGGCAACGACGCTTCTTTTCTTTTGCATTATTGGCTTGTATTCAACCGAAAATTGAAATTACCCTGAAACTTTTCTTCTCGCAGTGGCAACGTGATAATAAGACAGAGCTTTAAAATAACTTTCAAATTGAATAAGTCGACGGTGTCTCTGTTATATCCATTCCCTGAAATTAACCACTGCTGTGAGCCATTCTTTTCCCCCCTTTACACAACTCTGCAAGCTTTTTATTGACTCCCTTTGTGTAAGCTTTGGGGTACGTCTGTGTACAACGCACTATGGGGGTTGTTCCACCCTCTCTTTCCGTCGTCTCAAAAGAATATCTTTCCACTCTACGCTATATTATGATACGTACACATAGTTCTTTCCGCACAACTTTTGACAATTAGACATTATGTCTCCTATTATTGGCAATAAAATCTAATCTCATTTCCCAGTGCGAATTATCCAATAATGGAATGGAATTCCATCTCTCCCAAGCTCGTTTTCTACAGAATAGAAAACCAATATCGGCGACTGTGTGTAGTAGTAAAGTACTAGTAGACATAATACATATAATATGTAACGTCACATTAAAACTCTTGCAAGTTTGCGTGGCCACACAAAAAAAACTTGCGTCAACTCTCATAAAGGCAACAGTTACCCTTGTTGTATGGTTAGGAAAGCTAATCAACAAAATGGACAAGAACGGAGCCAAGCATCACCAATATTAATTAAGTCACAACACAGAAGGTCGATTTTAGACACATCGACAAACAAAAGGCATCCTTTCTACAAGTAAGACAAACTACATAAAAAGCATTTTCCCTAAAATACAAAAAAAATCTAGAAAAAAGCATCAAGTAGCTTTTTTCTCTCTTATCATTTTTCTATATAACAAGGTTAGTTTCGTCTCCGTTTTTTACACATGAGGAACTACAGTTTATATATATACACGTAGTTCTCTACCTAAAACAAAGCCAGATCAAACCAGCAGTAAGCAGGCAAAGGCAGAAGGTTCACTCGACTAATGAGATCAAAATGTTAGCCCTTGTCTATTCCTATTACATGAGCATGTGAATTTTGTCGTCGTCCTACGCACATCACGATAAGGATACATGAGCGCTTTAAACACAACGGAAATATTTTGTCTACTGTTCTTGTCCCAGAAGCATATATATAAAAGTACTTTTCGTTTCTCCTTGCAGATTACTATTTCACCCACAAGAAATAAAGTCCTACGTGTCTATACCTTGGATTCATGGTGCACTTGTTTGTGTGTACAGGCCAGGATAATGTAAATATACCGTGAGCACAGTTTAAAATTATTCCGTGGATTTTCATACATAATATAAAATACAAAAGTAAGTAGTTGTGTAGAGCAGAAAGATATGATTCTCTCAAGCTCTCCCACTACTGCAACAAACATAAATGGGTTAATTTGGAACCAGAGCCAGGCTCACTCTCTTCTTTTCCAGTGCATTTTACATTTTAAGTGCCTCCCCTGAAACAAATCCAGCGAGAGGAGAGTAAAGTGAGTTTCTACAAGTTTGCTAACGAAATTCAAATTCTCCTCTAACAAAAACTTCTTTACACCCTCCACACACACATAATAAGTCAGTTTTCAGCTTGCCTTTTCTAATTTAACACACTCAGTACCCTACACACGTTCTTTCCCATCACCATTACTTCCACCATTACAGGAGCTGTACACTGAATAGGGAAGGGGGAGGTAAAAACATCGTGTGTTCCTTCTAGAATCCTATGTCATGAATTATGCACGCATTGAGAAACTGAATTTTCATAAACGATGGCGGCAGAGGAGCTACTACGAACTGCTTCTACATTTTCATGAGGAAAATGAAATTCATCGTTGTCCGTCTCGCCAAAGTAGGGAAAAACTCGACACTCTTCAAATTACTAAGTAAGTGGTCAGTCATATAAAAGCCACGGTGGAGGAAAAAATGAGGTAAAATATTTTACGTTTTTGGTGAACACGAAAAAAGGAATGTGGAGAGCCCCTGCGGACTTCTTCAGGGTCCTTTTTTCAAAAACTTTAAATATTTTTCAATTGAATGGGAAGTTTTTTGCATTGTTCTCGTCTATTCTAAGAAACCATTATAAACTCGCTATCATCATTATAATTATCAATACAACTGCACACAGCAGCACCAGCAACCATTCGTCTTATTTTCCCTTTGTGTGTCCAATGTATAAAACCTTAAAGCTGCCAGCGAACAACGAAACATATCTTCCACACCTTAAACTTTTACCCCGTTCATGACGACATGACAGCATGAAATGATGCCTGATCCTGATCCCACAAAGTGAACAACAACAACAACATTACCACCGTTTTCTCCGATTGTCATCGCATGACACTCATTCTCTCAGATGATCTCATAAACCAGGTAAATTAAAAGTTGCAATTTGGACTATATTGTCGATTTCGAAAACAAAGTCACAACGCAATTACACTACCATTACCGCCACAATACCAGCAGAGTAATTTATTTGATACAAGTTATTATTTGTTTCGTCGGGCAAACCTTTATCAGGTTCGAATAGAGCGCCCAAATTATGACCGTGTGTGTGTAGTCATATATGTATATACATATATTTTGTCGATAACTGACATTTTCCCCATGCAGTTAATTTGCATGGTTGAAAACCTCCCTAGATAAAAAAAAGCTTGCGGCAATTCTTTCAGAATAGGCAAGTCTCCTGTTACATTTACCCAGGTCAATCGCAATAAGTATTTCATATTTTAAGTAAACCATCTTTATAGCCGAAAGGGAAAGAAGCTGTTGTGGTACTTGTTTATCAGCGCTTTTTGTTGCCATTATTTAGTTAATAGTTTCACCGAATGACGCGCTTCGACTGATCAAAAGGTAGTTAACTACACACAACACAACGTCAGACAGAGAGTATGCATAAATTAGTTAAAGCATCAACATTTATTCATAAACATGCATATATATTGTGCATTTAATTGTTATGAACCTGTCTTACAAGACGAGATAACGCAATAAACGCCAATTTTCCCCTTTTACTCACGATATCACGGGTACCAACATGCATGTCGTATCGTATGTCTACGCGTACCTAAAGAGTGGCATGATAGCATTCTTGTATATTACCTATACACTGATTATATTGTCGGCACAAGGATATTAATAAAAATAGGTACTTGAATACACGTATCTCTGACCTCTCCGTATAAGCTTTTAATACCTGACGGATCACCATTTATACCAATGCCTTTGAAAAGCGCGGAAAGGTAGGATACACCTAGTTCAGTTGCACGTATTATACGAAAGGGTCTGATCAAAGTCTTTAACGAAAGGTTATACAGCCGGTAAATGAAATCATCATCAGCGTTCTAAATACTTCAGCACACATCTATGATAGTATGTGCAAGGTACTGTATAGGAGGTTTCTCTATGTCGTTTGTAGTTGTTTACTAGTACTGATGTGGATGCGCTTATTTACATGTTCGGGTTTTATTCCTCTTACCACCCGAAACCAGACATCAAAAAGGTAGTAGCAGAATGCTTGACGCCAGGTTATTCGCCAGGGGATTCACTCTACAAACGAAGGACTTTGTGACAGTAGATGAACTCTCTCGTCGGTATTGTATGAAAAAGCATTGTTATTTATTGGTACTCTCATATTCGGGGAAGTAAATGGGGTGAGTTTTTGAAAAACATGTGTACAGTCACAGTGGACTATAGCAAACTATAGTTGCTGCAGCTCTGAGGCGTGTATTCAAAAAGACATCATAATTTTGGTGTAAAAATAAAAATATCGCGTACCTTTCGTCTTTATGTGATACGGACCAATGATTGGAGGCGGGGATGGGAAGTATAATGAACTGAAAGTCATGAATTTTTATTAGACTACCCGATTGTAAAAAGCAAATTTTTACAGAGGGAAAATAGTAGTACTGGATTTAAATGAACGATATGTTTTCTTTGTGCTCCAAAATGTCACTGACACTAGCCAGTTTTAATAGCCCATTAATATTGTAATTATTATCAGGAATTTTAAGAAGGAAATGTTTGGTGGCAGATAATCCCATCCTTCCGCAACTTTCAATTTTGTTGAAAATAAGGCATGTGAAAAGAGGCATTGTATTAAATTATAAACCTTGAAAGGGATGCTTTGTGAATGCAGTTTGAAGCTGTCTTTATTTATTAAGGAACAAGAAAACCGGTCATTACCACCGTATATTCTCTTAATGGAGTTATGACTCTTATATACATGAATTTTGGTTTAACAAGCTTGGTTTCGTAGTGTCCAACTGCTGAACATAATCAACTTTTGAATATAGCAAGGTACTGCATTGACAGATATACGGTGTTAATGTATTATTATTAATATTCCTATCTACAAAATTGACAACCTAAAATAGGCCAAATAACAGCCTCAAGAGCTACTAATTACACAAGAGGTTAATAATAAATAAGATGTAAGAGAAATGTGTCGTCTACATATATTATTATAAGCTATCCGTTATTGGTATTTGATTTTTTAGTCTCAGCCGTACGGTAATTATTATCTATTCATTTTATAATTTACAAATTCTATTTTAATGATTGATAACTTACTAAAAATGGGTATGCTCCAGCCAGCCAAAATATTTGTGTAGTCCTCACCCGCACGCTTAATACACTATTATGATCTAATAACATGCAACGGGGACCAGGTGTGCACCTTAATTATTAGTCTGCTACATCCCCATAGTTCATTTACGCAGCTAGGAGTTGAAAGAAAGAGTCTGTTGCGTGATACATATTTTATTTCTCAATACTACCGTCAAAATGGCTTTATGCCTCACATACGTCGTCTTTAGTTAAAATACCACACGAGTACTTTTTCATCGACCTCCAGACAGAGTGAGAGAAAAAGAGCAGATTTCTTTTTGCACTAAACGTATGTAATTTAAAGCTTTTAAAAAGTCATTAAGAAACAGTTTTAATTGATGTCATGCATTCACATTCATGCAAAAGTAATGACTTATGGCAAAATTCATGATTCGAGGAAGATTTGTACATTAGCCGTTATTTTTCTCCCTTTAAAATCCCTATTACAATCGGTAATGCAGTTATAAGCATATAGTAACATTTTCCAAAAATATACATCAAGGCGCATTCCCAGGTGCAGCATTCCATTATAACCGATGTTGTAGGCGTACCAGTAATATTTTCTTCCATGCTGTCTATTTAGCACAAACGGAATGCTCTCCCAAACAGCAACAAACGAGACTCTTTCCCGCAATAAGATGTAGCAGGATATTTATCATGTAATTATGAGATAGAGAAAAGAGAAATAGTCTATCAGACATTCATTTTTTAATCATTCATCACTCTCATTATTCTATTGTTGACAACACAGTCATTAGCGTTTACAAAAGAATAACAGCATGTTCTCATAAATAATTTTTTTTATCCTCGCGCTTCCCGTTTTACCACCACGGCCCTACGAAACCTTGCCATTAAAGCTATAAAGGAAAAGCTTCAGACTGATTGTGCATGTCATTTTCCAATGACATGAGCATGTTACAGCGTGCGGAATACTTTTTTCTCGGTTTCTTCGACAAGCTGATGATTTTAAACATTTCTCTTCGAGCTTCTTCGATTTGTTTCTTGTTTGCTATTTGTCATCATATCAGTCTACTGTACGACAATACGGTAAAATAATTCTTACAAGCGTCCACATATTCTTTAACCCCGGTGCCAGTTTTGCTTTAGTATTAATTCCGTTCTCCTTTCTTTCTTGCCTGTCCTTGGCATAAAACGTCGACAATGACTTCAGAAATGTGCTTCAAGCAACACTGACGGAGTAGTATATTAGGGCACAAAGTGCTTTCCAAGTTTGGTGGTCGTACATTGTCGCGGTACGATAAGGGAAAGAATGATATCACCATAATGTTTTTGATATAGTGCCTACCGTCTATCCTCCCTTTTACTCCATTTTGCCAACCAGCAACCCTGCTTGCTGCCCGTTTCTCTCCTCGGTCTCTCATCATTTTATTCCTGGATGAAAAAAAATTCACTT
The DNA here is from genome assembly GCA_027744055.1 of Callyntrura sp. NNG-2020. Taxonomy (NCBI): domain Eukaryota; kingdom Metazoa; phylum Arthropoda; class Collembola; order Entomobryomorpha; family Paronellidae; genus Callyntrura; species Callyntrura sp. NNG-2020. The sequence continues at coordinate 9,451 of JAHZNE010005030.1, forward strand.
GGATGCTCCCCACCATTCATCTAACGTAATATGCGTATAAAAATCCGGCAGGATGATAGAGCACAGAACTCTCTCTCATTTCATGTATTTTCTCCTAAATTGTAATGTGCTTTTCATCTTACGGAGGGAATATTACAGAGGGACGTACATTTTTTCGCCTCTCTCTCTCTCTCTCTTTATCTATTTCACTTTACCCTTCATCTCCCTCTCCCTACGTACCAGACACTACTTTCTGCTTGTTCCTCATGGCCAAACAATACTTACCATATTGCCTGTATTCTCTCTAATGGCATCATAACGGAACGGTTCCAGCTTCATAAATCTTGACAAATTGTCTTTGTGAATGGGACTCTAGAACTGTTATTAAATTTTTTAATGGTCTGACTTGTAAAATGGATTGATTGAGTTCTACATCTTTTTCTTTCTCTGCTCACCCACTACACTATTCAGACTCTTTCTCCACTTTCAAAAATACACCAACACCACACCAACTAACCAACGCAAGTGATACTTTTTTCTATTTTTCCTTTCGCTCTTCTTTACTGCTGACAATGCTGAGCTAGCAGATATATTATATTAACTCACCAAAAAACTCATAGTCCAAATAAATTTTATCATATCACATGTACATTGTTATTTTTTACTGCGCGTACTCGCGTATAGCTGGTACTGTATAGTAATAGACACCGATGTAAGAAGCAATATATGATAAGGTAATAAGATAAGAAAAATGTCTGACGTTACCACTTTTGCTGAGCAGTTTTGAAAGAAGGGCGCAAGACAAGGGGTTAATGTATGTAGGTAGATTATGTTGGGTAGTTATGTATATTATGAGTCCAAATAAAATTCACTTGGGCAGATGAATTTTTTTCCTCCCTAAAACAGTATCCCTATTGATATTTAAATTACAAGGAGCTCTTTTCACAGCCATTTTTGAGGAAGAGACAAAAGAAGAAGTGAAACACGAGACAGGCAAAGGGCATGCGACAATTGAACGAAAAGGGAAAGGCAGATTTTTCCATTGAGCAAGTTTCTGAAAAGCTTAAATGCATTTCATACAACATGTGACAAAGATTAGATTACCGGAAGTAAAGGTTTTGTTATGGTACCGTCCCGTCTTTTCCACCACCATCATCACCTTGCTCATACGGCACATGCACAAGAACCGCCTTTTTTGTGTAACTGAACTCCTGCTGCTGTTGCATAATGTCCTTCTTATGTTCATCTCTCTTTAAAAAAATCTTTTGAGACAAAACCCTTCCTTTTACTTGGGATCACTCAGAATCAAGACCTTTTCTTAATAATAATAATAATAATAATAATAATAATGATTCAATTCAGTTCAACACATGGGCTGCGACAAATGGCTGAGGAGACCGTGCCTGAAACTGAACACCCCCGGGTTTCTAAAAGTAGAAAAAAACTACATCCACACACCACACCGTCTTCCTGACCAATTCATTCAACATGGTTTATCCAGAAGGAAGTGAGAGAGAGAGGGGGTAGACCATAAGGACAGACCATTGAACTAAACCGTCAATGATTTCATATCTTTATTTTGCCAGAAGCAGCAGCAGCAGTAGCAACATTACACTGTTTTGCCCTTACTACTGACCTGCATATAATAAAATGCAACTGGCTGTTTGAGCTTGGCACGTTAAAAATCCTTATTGTCCTGCCCGGTTGTTCTACAAAAACATGCAGCCTTATTTAATGACACTAGTTGAGTCACACCATTGTACCCAATGTGTGTTACCCCGTATATGCTTTCATCATCAGCATCGTTGTTGTCAACATGTTAGATGTGAACAACTGTGTAGTGGTTGGTGGTACTAGCAGTATACATTTTTTAAAAAAAAGACTGAGAAAGAGAGAGTATGTGTCTGTGCGTATGATTCGGTGTACTTGAAAATGTAATTCTTCTCCCACACAACAATCTCTCTACAGCACACACACTTTTTTCACACATTCACTCTCACTAAAACCAATCCATTCACCAAAATACTAACAACAACATAAGTACTATTATCACACAGACCTTCACCAATTGCACATCATCGTACCGCACATATGCACACAAAGCTAGGGATCCATCCACCTTTTCACCAAAATATATATACGCCATACGGTAAATAGAAGATGGTGATCTTCATGACGGTCACAATGATGACTAGTGCCACCACACATATTGCATTTCATTGCATTCCACCTTCCCTTTGCTGCATCTGCTCGCTCTTCTTTTTGTTTACAAACCGGAAAGCTTGCCCCATTCCAGAATTGTGCACTCGCACATCCATTTCAATACTGTCTACACACACTATTTTATTATTATTATTTGACTGCCAACATATACCTCTGTACATAGGTACTTGTGTTTATATTAGGTATCTTTCGTTATGAAGCCTTTTAACGAAAACAATATGTACAAGAAAAAAAACGCTGAAGAGAATTGGAGTAGCATGTCAAAGAAAAAGTGAGCCAAGGAACAACTGCAAGATTCCCAGCAAAGCCATCTCGGTGGTTGTTTGCTTACTCGCACGTCTGCTTCCATTCCCGTATTAATACAATAAATATACGCGTATTACAGAGGTGATGGGTGTAAGAAGTGTATCTGTGCAACTTATTACTGGTTCATCAAATGCAAGCTTACATATTATTATGCACATGCACTTTGAGGATCAATGCGCTGGTTGATGAAGAAGATAAAGTGACGCGGAGTTTTTATTTTTCTTCCATTTTTTATAGAAAAAGTCGAACACAACGCGTGTAAACGAAGGGAAAGTATCCATTTGCAATACACTCATTTTTTACCATCAAGCGAGTGCAAGTAAAACTCGACTTCCATCATCCTATGGGATAAAGGACACGTGGCCATTGTACCACCTGCCAGACACATGTTACCTTTATCTAGTAATGTGGAACACACGTTTCTGCAGTACTGCAACGCGGTTTACATTGGACATACACGCGTGTGTGCAATGAAACACTTGCCGTTCTGTTTGGAGGAGGATAATAAACGGAGTATTATTTATTTCCAGATGTAAACAAGAATGAAAGTACAAATTTTATTTGGCACAGGGTGTTTACTATGTAACACTAATTACAAATTGCATTTTGCAATTATTACTATTATTATTTCATTTGGACATATTGCGAAAAGGTGTAATAATTCCCTTAAAGGAATGCAAGGGAAGACGACGAATATTTTTTACACATAATCCCTACTAGGGATTCCCTGTAAACCGCACCCCGAAAACATGCATTTTTGAATTGACCCAATTCAGAAAAAAAGTATTGAAAAACGTGAAAGGAAACTGAGAAAAAATTATTTTCAAAATATTCCTCGTCAACTTAAAAAAAGAGAGAAACGCTGGGGGAGATCAAATACAACGTAATAAGCTGCTACTCAAGTTGGCATCAAAAGTATTTTTACACTGGCTTTCAGTCCTCTCATACAAGAATAGCAGCAGCTAAAAAAGTCTGTACAAGTTCCTCCTCAGCGATTAAAATTCCTTCCACATATCCAAAGAAAATGCTATGCCATAGATCACACCGAATTACACAAGCCATCATGTAAACAGCATTCTAGAGATCTTTTTCGATAAACATAAATTATGTTTGTATGTAAGCAAGCATCAAAAGCTCTCAAGAAAGAAGTAAGTGAACAAGGATTTTCGGTGTAAGATAAAAAGCTGAAAAAATGGAACCCATCCAAACATTTCCAATAAGTTAAAATATATGAATACAACTTACTAAATATCTTCACGATGGTGGGTATATAGGTACTCTGGCGCACATATTATATGTATACAAGCGTATTATTTATTTTTATAATATATTAAAATTACATGTTTACTCGTTTTTTTGAATCCACTAACGTCACTGCTGGCAGTGCTATTTATTCCTATCTTCGCCTCGCTAACATTACCACTTTGTCAGCTTTAAGCGGCTTGTTGCACAAAATTTCTTGCGAGTAGTATCAAATGGGCACCGGCAATGCAATAAGGAAACTCATCAACATATATCATACGCTATCAGAGAAGAAAACTAAAAACCCCTTTCACAGTTTCTATTTAGCTTCAAATCCCAATAACATAAAAGTCAACTTTACCATCATCAGGCCGAAAGCAAAGCAAAGCGCGCACGCACAAAAACCGCATTTCTCTCGGTTCTTAAATTTGTCAAAAACAAGGTCGTTCGTGTGATGTCCCTTTACTATATTTATGTTGGAGCAGAAAGGAAGTTGAGAGTAGTTTCATTAACAAACGTACACAAGAGAGAATTTTGCGAAGTTATAATAATAAATTCATAGATATGAATAGGTGTGTACCTTGAAATCTCAATTTGGTCCAGACGATTACGACAGTCCTACTTTTTCATCGCATATGACGATACAACTCTTAAAACCCTATTTATTCATATTCATGCGCTACTAATCTACATAAAGTATGGGACTATATCATCTTAACATGTATGGCATTGAATTTATATACAAGTGGTAAAAGTAACTGTTTATATCTATCTATCTCAAAACATAATCTTGCTTAGAATAATATCATATCAACTTGTGCTATGATTTACAGGGCAAATGAAAAGGGAACGAAAATATTCAACTTTGGTAAACGTATGCAACCTAAGATTGCACACGGGAAATGGAAATATAAGACATTTACAATCCGTACAAAAAGGTTCACAATAAAATATTTTTGACCATTACAAACAGACACTACTACACTTCACCTCTGGAGATGCTAATAAGAAGGTAGTAAAAGATCGTTGTGAGCACCGCGAGAAACAGCAAGGAATATGTATATCGGCAGTTTTCCTCTCTTTCAAACGGAGGCAGCTACAAAACCCTTGTCTCATTATATTTATTTCATTTTCGCTCATTTTCATTCCCATCTCCATTCTCCTTTATCAACGAGCGTCTTTATAGTTACTTCATTTAGAATCTATAAAAAGATAAAGGAAAATTCCCGCCATGATTTGAATGAAACCTGCCTGTCTCTAAAAGCATCAAGTACGAAGGAACACACACATATACTCTCGCTGCATCCCTTTTTCGTGTAAAATATGCCAACTCGCACAAAAGATTGAGGAGTGAACTAAATTTTGATGAGATGAGCTTCACAGGGAAAAAAGCTTCATAAAAACCTACTGCTCTCCTCATCCATATTCACAGTTATTACAGATTTTAACCATCATCATCCGCCACCAGAGATATAAAACCCTTATGAAAACGAGCACGCGGAGAAAGAACAGGAAAAAGGCGTGGAGTAAATAGGCAATTTTCACGTTTTACTTTCTTTCCATCTTTTTTCCTCTCTTCATCATAAAAGCTCATGTTACCGACCTATCGTCCCATTCAAGGCGAGCACACTATAGTAGTAAGTATCTTACAGCCTGATTTTCTATTACATTACCGCGTTCTCCAAAAGAAACTAAGACATCACCTCGTACTACCTATTTGCAGTTTATGTACTTAACTACATATGCATCAGAAGAATACACTCCATACCTTCACTCACGTCACACGTGCTCAGTCAGTCAGAAGAACCACGCTGGCCGGATGGACATTTCTTAATTAAAATGAACAATGCTGCTACGACTCGCTTGCTCAAATCGATACAATGGTAACATTGGCCAAACGACAAGAAATGTTCCTCCTGCAATCCTCATTGTTTATTTGAACCGCACCAAAGATTTTTTGTGAGCTTTGACCTTTTCCCAGCAAAATCTCTCGAGTCCTTGTTCTGTATCTATTTTTTATTTACTCAATGTGTGCGTCATCATTCGACCAATTTTTCCTTGCGTTTGCCTAAGAATTTTCTCAATTCTTATCTACACAATATATCCGCTGGCTCCGTGCATCATATCATCATCAGCGTTTCTACTTGCAAAGCAGAAACAAACCACACAGAATAATATAAAAAATCTCCTAAGTATACTACGAGATGAACCATGTAAAGTGGTAGAATATATGCTAAAAGATGTAGATCTGCGCGAACGAAATATTTTTCTTCTCCGTAAAGCAAAACTCAAAAAATTGCCCTTCCACCAAGCATCCAGAATAATCGTACATACATCCTCTGCCAAAATATTTTTTCAGCGCTTCATTTTTCACACCAACCAAAAAAGTACAAGAAACCGAGTTTCAAATAAACTCTTTCTCTCTCTCTCTCTCTCTCTACAAGAGGTTACAACAACCTACGGTACACGTCGTACTACTACAAAGCTACAATCTGTACTCCCTTTCGGTACTTCACTTACTCTAATTTTCGTCTTTCCACTACTACTGATGATCACGATGTCGTTTATGATGTTCAATGGTGATGATGATGATGATGACGATGACGGCGGTGGTGCAAGCATGAATACTGAATAGTAAGAAAAAAGTCGTCCTTTGGTGAAGCGAAGACGAAAAAACAGACTATCCCTTTCTTTTCCTTCCAATTCTATACGCTTTTTCTATTCCAACAAGTACTTCATTCCACTGCCATCGACTTACAGTCTTCTCTATCGCTTCAAACATCACATCATCATCATCACCACCACCAATCCCCATTTTACTTTTTTATTTCGTCTTCTTTGTGAATCTTGTATCTTCTGCTGCACAAGCAGAAGAACATTCTCATTTGTTAAAGTTACAAAGATTACATCATTTTATCAAGATAATTGGCCCTAATGTCAGGTCTTCAAAAGCGTCTTTTAAATACTTGAGACGTATATAATATTCTGGTATACGTACACTAAAACCAACCATGTTTCTCTGTCTGTGTAACGAAAGAACTTTTCCGCCCGCTTTTTATATAATATGAATGAACATATGATTGTTCTGCATATTTCATACCATTTTCCTCAGATACGCGTATATTATACGCGTCCCATAGCATGCCCAACTTTGCTGAATAACTTGGCATACTTCCCACTTAACAAACAACAACCACTGCCCTGCCGTTAGTACAAGACCGTACAATAATATTTGGCGTAACTTTTATATAATCCATAATAATAATATAATAGCACTGAGTTTTGTTGATGCAGTCGAAGGCAAGCCGTCATTATTATCATCGTTAATGGTAATACGGTGTGTGACACAGTAGGGAGACAACAAATGGATATGGAGCGCGTTCTACCATTTATTTTCCTTTTTTGTCATGAATATTTTAATTGCGTAATATAAATGTCCTCTACTAACTGGTGAGATATCGGGAAGTTACTTTAATTACAGTATTGAATAAAATATATACATATGCATATCCATGTTCTCATTCCATTCAACCCAAAGCGAATATAGTCTGCTTGCTGACGGAGGAGACGTTTTAAAGCGTTTACGAATTATAACAACGGTATAGGTAGAATGTAACTGTCTTGAGAACTCATAACGACATGCTGTTATTTTGCTCGAAATTTTGCCTATCTAGTGAGACGTGAGGGAGATGACTTATTGAAACTTAAAAGGTGGATAGAGCCGGGGTAATAAAGGCTGTCAGCAATCGTAGTACATGTAGCACCACCGTAGCGCTTTTTTGCTGTAAAAAACACTATAACAAAACAGTTGGCTGTTAAACCAGCACCATCAAAATTTCTCGGTATCACACATTTCCCCTTTCAACTGGCAGTGGGAAGAAGGTTCCGTTAATAATAAATAAACCGGAGAGAATATATTTCTCCTTCAGTTATTAAGTACAATACTGAAGTTTGTTTGTGATTTGGAGATTATGTCTTCATGATATCAGCGCGAGAGCAGAGACGCATCATCGTCATCAACAAAACAGTGAATATTCACGCATGACTTCCTAAAGACTTTCAGCTGAGCAACATTTTAGAATACAGTTAATTCGTCGCCTTTATCACGGGTTCCCTCCCATCATCGGTCTATATTTATGTACAGCACAATTATTTTTGTTTGTTGGTACGCTTAACCTCACACAATAGGGACGAATCTCCAAAAAAAATACGGCAGCTCGCACACCACCACCATCAGTTTATAATGGGTCTATGCGAACAAATTAATTGCACCAAGCACCAAGTGCAATACAACAAACTTATTTTCCTCTTTGTACCGTGGCAGCTATGTACAATTCCGAGACAAAGCCGCCTTTCATTTGTAATTATAAAGGCTTATAATCATCTGCAGTTCGAGATTCAACTGATGAGAATTAAAGCATCGTATATCATGCGTATCATCATCGTACTATTAATAATATACACTCTTTATGGTTTCAAGTCATCCTCGTAATTTAGAAACATATAAATGACGACCATGCAAAAATCAGTACTTGTAAGTGGCAACGGGAATCGCGACTTTTATTTTTGGGAGTACCTCGAAGTCACACTTTTCAACTGGCCCAACAGCAAATTTCAGAGAATCAACTATGCAATGGAATACAATATAACTTTTAGTTCATTCTGCGCGCATCGATTAAATAAACACTTTGGTATTAAACTAAAGTGTACAAACTCTGCCTATAAAAGCATTTTCATACTATAGACTTATGTGTGCATGTGCATATAGCTTGTTGACGTATTTTCTCATGTAAGCAATCTATTTTTCTGTAGCAGTCAATGCCAGACATCTTTACCACTTTCTTTTGAACCGGTACCGGTATAGCATCACATTCATACATATATACTGAAGAAGGATATCAGTAAAGAAAAGGCACAAGGCACGTGAATTTTTACAGCGTTCGCTCCTTTTTTAACTATTAGTACAATTAAATACCGACATGAATACACATGTACAAAGCACAAGTTAATCAGTACTATGGTCCCGTTAAAAAACTCGAGAAGCATAAATCTTTGGACCAAAACCATTATATCCTCAAATGCATGCAGGAGCGTGTAGCTATACTTGTACCTATGTAGATACATTAGCATGTATTCTGGATAAGTTTTGCGAGAATTTTCACGACATCATGGAGACTTTTTGCTTTTGCTGCCTGTTCTGTTAACAAAACACATAAATACCGGGGGACATGCACACACACACACACACACAATGAGAAAGAAATAAGAGGGGAGAAAAGTACCCTGTGTTTTCTCCACTTTTGCTCTCCACACACACACACACACACACACACACGTTTAATACATTGTAATAGGTAGTGGCTAAATGGTATGCGTTTACTCACTTCTCTCTTCTCTCTCTATCCCTTGTACGTATATTTACTTTTTGGGAAGACATGGCATGACATTATTTGCTTTCACATATATCTAAATTACTTTTAGGCTTTTTGTTTTCTGGTCTTCTTCCAGTAAGAGTAACAGCACACTGTACACCACTCCTATTACAACCATAATGTAATGACAGCGATATAATCTTACGGCCACCTCGTGTATCAATGAAGAAGATACGCAGTGGTTGTGTGTACATATTTAAGTATTTTGTCTATGAGTGTTTATCCCGTGTAGATTGAGGAGATCCCGTGCGATGTGTGTGAGTATGAATGTTCTAACGAAACTAGGAAAGAACATGACGTTTGTTTTTGGAGCAAGATGTACATATATATATATACCTCAATCCACACATAGTATTTTCTATATGCTCCACCAATTTAAAGTGGTGAACATGTATAAAATACGACACAACGGAGAAAAGTTAGCTTTCGTTGTACACTTTCATCGGACCGACTATTAAAACCAATGAGCAAGCAAACACGTACATAATAATATATTTTCAGAGCAACGTTAACTTTTCTCCGCGGAAGCTAGAGCTAATTATCGTAGCTTGTACACAGAGTGGAAAATGAAATGCAATTAGGCTTATGAAGAGAAATGGGTTGATCCATGTGAAGCCTTGTAGCCTGCTTTCCCTTCCGTTCAAAAACATTCTCTTTCACGGTGGTACATTCTAAAATAGGGAACGAGAAAAACAATCCCGAACAAGTTAGAAAATTGACAGAGATAAGCAAGCAAGGCGGATAAAAAGTCATTGAGTCAAGTAAGTTGTCGTTTACAGGAGTCCCTTAGGAGTCAACAGAGGAGACCCGTATCATGATCCTTATGATCATCATCATATATCAGCCGCTATATATCACACAAGTGATCCCACTATATACCCATTTATATGTACATTTCTGTAAAGGAGCAGGTGTATGTGTATGTACATACTCACACAACCGACAACCATGCCACTACTGCAGGATTTTTAGATTTGTTCCGTTCATTTCATTAATTTCATCACATTAAGCCCTTTAGAATTTCAAACCACCCCGCGTCGTGGTTGTACCATTTTTTGAGGCTCCACCACCGTCGTCCCAACAATGCCTCCCATTCGGCACAGAAATTCTGCACATAGATACGTATCCACACGTTATACACATTCCCTCACACACAACAAATTCAATGTTTCGCCACTTGCATTAAGTAACTAGCATAATGGAAAGAAAAGGAGGAAGAAAAAGTTGCCGAAAATGAGACGTAGCATGAAAGACCACATAGAGCTGGAGATGAGTACTTCTTGAGTGTACCCAAGAAAAAAGAGCATTCGAACAGCTACACTGTGCTGGATGACGGTTCTTCTATTGCCACCGCTTCTTCTGGTGTGATAGGTGGAGGTGCTGTTGTGTGTGTATATCCATACAGCACGATAGCACAAATACGTTTTCTTGCTTCACTGCCTTTTCACTGGAGGAGAAGTATATATACCAGGGGTTCGTTTTCAGCAGCTTTTGAAAGTTAAAGAAGGGTAAAAAAGTATAAAAAAAACTGTATGAATGTACGTGTAACTTGTATAGATGCCATGGACGGGAAAAAGAGAGGGTAACAAAAGAGGTTCCTCTTCACGTTTCTTACGAAGAGAGAGAGAGAGAGAGAGAGATCCCATGGGAAACACGGAGGACAAATCGCTCTTGATCTTTATGGCAAATCGACACTCACACTCTGCATCCACAAATCTCCGTTATAAGGTAATCTCCTAAACAAGAAATTTTCTCCCCCAGACTCATACATGAAGGGTAATACATATTATATGATGATATTTTTAAACGATAGCAAAAAAGGAAAAGCACAAAGGAGAAAGCTGCACACACAACGATACACGTCGCCTAACAGGAAGTAGACATATTTTTGTATGTATCAAAATCGTATCTTTCTGTATATAATGTACTTTAATGTAGGAAAAACCCACATATTTTTTTCGTGTCTTCCCTGACTTAAGCTCACTTACTTGCTCAACAAGAATACGTTAGAGAATCTTACAATCTTTTCAAGTGCTAATACCAAAAGGCAACAACGATTTTTCTCCTTGCTACTCAATATAGTTATGAAATGTTTTTTTAAAAAAAAAGAGAATACACGTATAGGTGTTTCCTTCTCACTCCTCATGATTATATAGGCATATATCTCTTATTATTGTGCAATATTTACTATACAAACGGATATACGGCTAGCCTGAATATACCAGTTATTTTTTTCGCGGCACTTATTCACACGTAAGATCACAATATCTCGTCCATTTTTTGGCTTTTTCTTTTTCCATTTAAAAAATGTTTCCTTGCTTCTTTAGGCAAACAAAATAGCATGTCATCAATGCATGTATGTGTATATCTATTCACCAGTATGTATTCACCAAGCATCTTTTTCAGCTTTGTGAAAAGAAATTTCTCTCTCTCTCTCTCTTTGCAAAAAAACTCTTGTCTATTTGCTTGCTTCTCACAATTCAGAGATTGCCTTGCCACGATGTAATGCATTATATTGCAAACATGTGCCTCTCCGTTCTCTTTCCCACTGATGCGCCGTGTTTTGTATCATAAAATACAGGATGAACCTTACTCTTTATCATGATCGTCATCCCTATCATTTTTATCGTACATCTTCTTTTAAAAATCTAACTCCCAAGAGCATCATCGTTCCATTTAAAGTATGTACATTAGTTACATCACCGGTTATACCAAAGTCTCTCATCATCACCATTTCTAACTGCTTTATTATTGCCGCTTGCACCAGCAGCCCTGTCGTATATTTATTTTTTATTTGTATATGTATTTATTTTATTACTTGTAATTCATACCCTTCGTTATTTTCCCTCAGCGACGAAGATGCCGATATGAATGACTATACAGTTACTTATGTACTGGTACGTAAGATGATGATGATATGTGATGCATTTATATGAATAGGCGTTTCTACTCCGTGTATTAAGTACAAAAACAGCAGCACGGGAACTACCATAGAGGGAAGGAAAAAACTAAACCATCATAATAATCATTGCTATCAACATCAACAACAACAACATCATCTTTCTCGCAATCTCTCTTGTGGGAATACGCATTACACCACTATCAACACCAGTTTTTGCCTTTTCCTCGCTTTTCTTGCCTTGCTGCTCCTTTTTGCCTTTCGACTTCTCATACTGACTAAAAAGTGAGCGCGTTCGACCGTGATCATCATTCATCGTTTCTTTTTGCTTACTTTCTTTTCTTTCTTTTATTTCCTTCCTTCCTCCCTTTCCTCTTTTCGTCATCTTCCTCCTTTATAATCTGTCTGTGTATCATTACTTCATGTCATGATGACGACGACGGTAGCAGAGATGTGATGGCATCAAAAAATATACCATCTTTTATCGTGTGCCTCAGCAGTAGCAGCACCAATAGTAGTAGGTAGCAGCGTGAAAAGTGTTTGAATAATGAAGACGGTGTGACGATTAACATTCTGCTATAAATGCGACACATCATGTATTTTTTATGAAGTAGTCGATTTTATGCGATGATAATGTACCTAAGCATATTCACAATAATTTGAAAGAAAAGCTTGGCATTTGCATCGTCATCTCAGGCATATATGCATACCTGCCGTCGCGTTGTAATTTTTTCTGTTGCCATACAAGGTATTGTAGTATTGCTTCATTCAGCCCATTTGAATTTTTCCTATTTTTCGTAACACTACGTTATCTGCACTGCTTCTTTCTTATATGCATTAGTTCTCACAAATAACCTAGGTATATACAGAAAAGTTTGTTAAAGCGGGGAATGTATACCATGTACAAGGGGAACGGGTCCGTGGGATTGATAGACATAAATGAAGGAATGCATAAGAGAGAAAAAAACAGCAAAAATTACATAAGCTGAATACACGTAAGAGCAAGAAAAATGACTATTCACAATCCTGACTACGATGATTTTCCCTACAATACAATGCAAGAGCCCTCTGTATTTATTTATCTAACTCCATTTAAGTTTACACTTTGATCATACAGGGTGATCGTACATAACCAAATATAATTTTTACACATTCGAAAGAAACCTTCTCAGGCTTATTTCTATTTTCTTAAAGAAATAAAGAAGGAAAGAGGGAGAGAGAGAGAGAAAAAAAAAGAGAGTAAGGAAGGGGTATCAAAAGAAACACAATTTTATTTCGTTCGACACATTAGAACATACAGCATTTTTGATAAACGTATTGAAAAGACCGTATTTTTTCGTGTGGAAAGGTCCCAAAAACCATTCAAATTTTACATTTTGCCTTCTTTCCATTTTCCACCACTTCTGTCGTCGTCGTGCTTGCAAAACCTACAAAACCAAAGCGATTTCCGCTGACGAAAAAAATGTATTTGAGGATTCATGTATGCATTTAATAGTATGTATGTATTGTGTTTTCTCGTCTCGTTGTTTTTGTTGTAAGTAATGTTATGTTAATATTTCGCGTTTTACCATTTTCTTTATTTATGTGATATATCCCTCTCTCTCCCTCTCTCTCTGTGCATATGATGCTCAAGGTTTTTATGACTTTATGAATTTAGGAAAACATATCATATTTGAATAGCACATAGCACAACCATTCATGCAGAATTAATAGTGATAGTGTGCCTTGTAGAGATGTGATGTGAAAAGCAGTTTTTGTGCAGTTTTCTTCTCTTATTCTATTCAATAATACCAAACGTTCATACCTACACTACATACACGACAACGCTCGACCTAGATGTATAGAAATGTGTGTGTGTATACAAGCGCGAGATATACGGTATATTACGTAGAAAAACACGTAGATTTTTTATGGACACATTAGATATTAGGATATTTACGAGCCCCAAGTTTTTCAAGAGGAAGCATATTATATTATATAGCTGAAAGGGTGAAATGGTAACATGTCTTTTTTCATCTTCCAGAAAGAAAATTTCTGCTTGAATAAACAATCCAAGTATTACTGCGCTCCTCCTGTAAATGTACGATCATGTTGAGTTCTTTTTCTACGTACAGACAGACAGCGAGAAAGGGAAAAAAAGAAACGAAAGAGACGATTTTTCCTAACTTTGTCTAAGCCAACCACCATCGAAGAGAGCTATATTCATAAAAATAAAAATTAGATAGATACTATATTTTTGCATAACATGCACTGCAAGAGTATTATTATCATCAAAACGTAATGTTCCTGTCCTAGTTTAGCCTTTTACTTGGTTTCATAAAGTGATCTTCTATTACACACTGCACTGCACTCTTTTATGACCAGTGTGAAAAATATCCGACTGGGTGATGATAATGATGAGGTCGAACCATATTTTAGATATTAAGAATCCCTATTTGTGTGTATATATGTATGTGTGTGCACTATAATAACGCGCCATTCCAATGACATGTAAAACAATAGGGATAGAAAGTTATGATGTGCAAAAACCTCATCCGTTTTTTAATATTTTTCTTGGAAAAAGTAAATAGCATATAGCATGTCTGGCAGGAGGGAAGAAAGTAGGAAAGATAAAAAAATATTCTAAAATTTCTGTTTTTTAATACTTCCGGAGTGTTTTATTGATACCTTGCTCCATTTCATGCCATTTCTTGACGTGGTGTGCGAAAGTCAATGAATGGAAGCAAGATACAGGACTAAAAATAACTTCATTCGTTAATTTTCACCTTTTAAAATGCCTATATATTATATATCATCTAAATTCTTGAAATATGCGTCAGTCAGTACACCGTCCGTTTCATGCTTTTTATGCATTTTACAAAACTCGATATCAACTTTACCAATTTTTCCATCCTTCTAAAAAACAAACGTTTCAAAATTGTGCAAACTACATTTTATACACACGTGTTTAATATTTTAAATCTAAGTTTCAATCTCAAAACGTTAAGCTGTTTTTGTAGCTTGTACTACCATATTTTATACAACATGATCGTAACCCTAAAAGTACATTATTAGACGACATCATATTTTGCAACATGTCATAGTACTCCAACACTCACATGCACACTCGAGGGACAAGCAAAAATAACAGCACAAATTGATCGTTTCGCGTTCCCATTTTTCTGATCAGCACGAAAATAATTAATTGTGACTTTTCTTTTGTTTGTCAATGTGTTTCTTTCAAACGAGTGACAAAAGCTGCAGTAGTAGTAATAGCTGTTGATAATATACATTCCATGCACAATAGCTACAGCAAGAAAAAAGTGGTAAAGACCTCCAAAAAGCTTCGGTTTTCGCTGGTTGACTATATTATCACGATGATGATGTCCCAGTAGCAAGTTCGTTTATAATGCCTCCTCAATAATCCAAGTTAAACAGGCAATCCCGTGTAAACGAGAAAGCTATTCAAGCTACGGACGGAAGTAAACAGCCGTGAAACAAAACAGTTATTAATCTTTCCAACTTGACATCTAGCTCGTTGTAGACTGTCGTTCATTGTGATAGCAAGTTAACCATGCTATCATAAAACTATATAAAGTCAGTTAGAGAATAACGAAATCAACGAGAGAGAGAGAGGGAGAGAGAGAGAGTAAGAAACGAAAACGACAGTTTTTTCCTCCTCTCTCTCTCACTCGTGAATTTTTTGCCGATTTGTTGCATGACATATCTATCTCCAAATGTCGTGAAGTTGTTGCATATTTATGTACTCGATACCACTGCTGTAGCAGCTACGCCCCAACAAAGAAAAAAAAGAACAACGAAAATCTCATTCACAGTCATTTGATATACATCTACTCTTATGAAAATTCATCTTTGAGCCGTTTCTTTCTCACGTCTACTACCACCACCACTACTACTACTGCAACCACTCTTGTTACGACTCTCTGCATTGCATACTACTCCTATTCCGTTCCACTGCTATATACTTTACTAATAGAAAAACTCACTCAATAATTAAACCAGATTGATTTACTTGCCTCTTCAACCATCCGCTTCTTGTTTGTTTTCTGTCTAGCGGAACATAGTTGTGGAGCCGAGGGATAAAATACTGACAACTTTATTCCAAGCACATATTTCTGTCAACTCGGCTTACAACCCCCCAGCTAACACATACATACCTCAAGTGATGTATAGGAAAGCTATAACACAATCAACTCATATACCAAATCCCGTATTCATTAAAGATCTTCGTCTGACTTACTTGTCATGTTGCGTTCCACAAGTATAGCAGAACAGTATTAGCAGTTTGATATATACACGAAACCAAAACCGCATCATGCTCTCTCTC
Organism: Callyntrura sp. NNG-2020; assembly: GCA_027744055.1. Taxonomy (NCBI): domain Eukaryota; kingdom Metazoa; phylum Arthropoda; class Collembola; order Entomobryomorpha; family Paronellidae; genus Callyntrura; species Callyntrura sp. NNG-2020. The sequence continues at coordinate 25,859 of JAHZNE010005030.1, forward strand.
CTTTCTCTCAATTCAAGCCGTTTAATGCAAAATGCCTATACTATGATGTATGTCCTGTGTGGCTCTAGCAATATTTACTTTGTATAACGTGAAAATCTGATGATGTTGGTGGTGCTGATGATGATGATGGTGTAGATCTATGGAAAACCATGTTTTATACATCAGTGACTGCGTGTGTTATGTGATGACACTACCTTGTTCTAACTTTTAACACCAGAAAAGTTTCAGAAGCTTTATCTGTTCTGTTGACTATGTGCACGTAGTTGTAGTATTGCTACAGGGTGAAGAAGAAACAACTACTAAATATCATACCCAAAAAATCCCTAGTGCTGACTAGGAAAACAGCAAAGTTACACCAGCTTTTATTAGGTTAACATGTATAAAAAGTATACATGTATTATATATTATGCCAAAACTACTTTGGATATGCTTGCAAAAAGCATATACCACACAGAAAACAACAAAACCAAAGTATCAGTATCAGTGCATAAAAACCATTCAGTCGTACCTAGAAACTCAGCGAGAGACCGAGTCAATCCGAATTTATCTTGATAAGCTGTTAAAAAGTTAATTTCATCCCAGAGGCTGTACAAAATCCCCATTATTACTACTTTTGCCTTGCCTCTGAATCTCGCTGAATGAGTGGGCACACATAAAGGTACATAATGATTTTCTCATTTATTATTTTACTAACTAGGCGCACAGCACACATATATCAACATAATATATACAGTGTGGAATATAATGTTTCTGCTCCTCTTTTATTATGGGTGCAGTCACATTGTGAATAAGCTAAATTAGCACGAATGTGCTCAGCTTGCTAAAACGGTTGCGCTCTCATCGTGCCTGATTTCATTTTCTAGTGGTAGTTGTCCAGTTCATGCTTGCCTGTCATTCAGCTTATAATTTCTCTCCTCACAATTTAATTCCGTTTCCTGAACTCTCCCGCTTTCTCAAACTTCTCTTCCATACGGAGAATATAAACCTGGCTACTCTTACCTTGCTTCCAGGCAGCATTCCTTTATCTATCAAAATTTTTAATATGACATTTCTAATTTTTTATCGCGTTTATGAAAAAGATCGATGTAGCTCGTCTGCGCTAATTTTACGTTTCAAGGAAACTGTCTGTTTCACAGGGCAGTGGAGAAATAACATCTAGAAGGGAAGCAATACAGTATATGACAGCGTAGTAGTATTTATACTGAGGGAAAGGAAACACCTTAAAAAATGGTCCAGCTTGCTTACAATTCTAGGGCCCATATAATTGTGGCCTATAAAAGCATTTGTAAAAACCACCAAGATTTATATAATGTTTTCTATTGTGTACGTAGTACGTACGTTATAGGTAACTAACTACATTTTAAGTCTCTCAGTAGTCGGTAGGTCGGGACACTACTACATATATGTATATCTGTATATGACATTACAAAGAAAAGTACACATTAGACAGACTATAGCAGTACGTAACAATATCCTTCCTTGATCATAGTCGTCGTTATCAAAAGGTCTCGTCTTGAGAGCAAAAGTAGCAGGAGACACACATTCCCTCACAAATAAACTGAAGAGAGAAATGGCCAAGTCAAGATCTGTGTTTTCATTCTTTTTTTTCCTTTGTGACTCCTTTACTTTCATTTAATGTTCTTTTCCGTACATCACAGATACTCTTCATGTCGCTCTCTAAATGCTTTAATAGTAACAACACCACTGACGACAAACTAGTATATACCCATTTTCAACCCAATACTACTTATATGTATAACATGTCTATTATTATATTACGTAACCAGAAAAAGGAACGAACTTGGGAAGCCTGCATCAGAGAAGAAAAAATCTAGAGAAACGAACAAGAGGAGACACATTTTTTACTACAGAAGAGGGAGAGAGAGGCAGAAAAATAGAATAAACCCAGAGAATGACAATACCAACCACCATCATCATCATTACTTAAAGCAGCAGCAGCAGCAGTAGCAGTCAATTACTTTACTGAAAGTACATTATTACAGCATCCAATTCGAATGGAGACAAAAAACGCAAAAAGGACAAGTCACCACGTTCACTCCAAAAAAACGAAGACTCTGGCGAGCTAAAACGGCGATATGTATGTATGTATGCACACTACTTTCTTCTCGTCACTGCAGGGTAGATACGCATGTATGGGTTTCCTACGAAAAACGACTACGACTGCCACTTACTGGGTTGACTTTAGCTCTCTTTAGATTTGCCACTTGAACTGAGCAACTCATTATAACATTGCATCTAATTTCTTTTCTGTTTCCATTGTAAAAGTACCTATTCCACACTCCTGTTTGATATCATGGAGCAGAAGAACTGTGCTGTATTTTTTCTGCATTGCCACTTTTTTTTACAAATGTTCTTTCCCGGATAGAAGGAGGATGTGATGTCAGCATGTAATGCAGAAAAACGATTAGACATTGTTCTCTCTTGTTTTTTCTCTGCATCTTGTATTTTCTTGAACAGCTGTCAGCAGAGGAAAAACAACAACAACGACGAGCGAAGGAGGAGAATCCAAGCCATTTTTCGGAGTTTTTTCTTTCTCTCGCTCTTGCTTACTTCTCTGTTCGTCGTTTCAACAAAGTTTATTATTCGATTCATCGTGTTAGGTTAGGAAATGGAAAACGAGAAAAAATGTTACAGTTACACAGAAGAAGAGAACATGAACATAATATTAAATACAATGAGACAACTTGTAAGATTTTTTTTGTATCGCGACTCTATTCAGTAGCAGAGCACAGGAGGAGAGCGAAACAAAAAAAATATGGACATGTCCTAATGTAACTTTCATAGTTAATTAATTACTTTCCAGATGAAATGGAAAATTCTCCTTGGGAAAATTAGAAGAGAAGGGAATAAAATTTATAATTAGGTATGCAGCGTCACGGAAAAATTGAAATGGAACAAGAATGCGTATAATACACTCAAAAGGATAATGAGTACATGTGTATGTGTTTGTTTCATGTTACCCCAATACATTAAAAAAGGGTGTATACATTAGCATTCTGCAAGCATACGCTGTTGACGTAATTACAGTTAATCATACCAAAAGTTTAACGAGTTATTCAATGATGTGCAGCATTCTTTTATTTTTAAAATAGGCTATCAGTGTGTCCTCTCTGTTACTCTAAAAATGTTCAACATTCGTGTATCCTCAGCAAGGAAGCCAAGCTTGTTTTGAACCCTCTTGATCGCTTGCATTACTAGCAAAACAGGACCATTTTTTCTTTTCCATTGCCCCTCTGTCTCTCTTTCTCTCCTGTTACAATAATGGATAGTCCTCTCCAGTTTGTTGTTCTTATTTTTTGTTCCCATTTTCACAGGAGACGGAGGATGATGATGATGGGTGTACCAAAACCTCCAGAGAAATCGTGAAGGAGGGAGAATGAGAAATATATACATTCTAGCCAACCATCCATACTATTACCTTCATCATTGTACGTTTGTATGTGTGTGTGTGTATGTCTAGTGCCTGGGGAGTACTACCACCGCCACGACGACGACGACGACGGAATAAGGATGTGCTATATCAGTTAAATATAAGCTGCACAGTTGTAGAGATGTGAGTAATGTGACCACAGCTCAAATTTCAATTTTCCTCTACGTTGACTTACACTTCCATAAAGTCGCATGACCATTTTCCTAATATAATCTAACTAACAAGTTGAGTTACAACTACTACACCCGGACCGACCCAAAACACAACGACGGTTCTGTCTTTTTCTCCTCCTTGTAGCCAAGTCTCTTTTCTTAAATCAAGCAAACTCCACGAAAAGGAGAGAGAGGGAGAGGATTGAAGGGAGTAGAGAACAACGGTGAAGTGGAGGAAGAGTCAAGACAAGTAAGTAGTAAAAAGAGATTCGGTTCGTTTACTTGTTTTCCTCTTCTCTCTCCCCTCTCTCTCTCTCCTACTCTTTTACGTTTTACTTTTTACTTCTCATTGCGTATTGTTTTGGTAAATTTATATTTTGTTATGTTTATAATAAAACTTACTTGTTCACTTAGTGTTTCTTGAATCTCGGATGTTGTGTGTAACATTTAACAAAAGAAAGTCGGGTAAGTCCTATTATGTACGAAACATACAGAATATAACGTGCCGTCGCTTTAGAACACGACATTTTACCATAATAATAATGAGACTAAAGATTGACTAAACAGTTAAGGCTAAGGACGCATGTGAGCATTTTATCCGTTCAAGTCCCGTTTTTTCACTGTTTCTTTAGTGTACGTACGCAATTCAGTTTGCTGCAGAAAGCCAGTACCTTGTTCATCTCATGCTTCTCTCTGTGTTACATTTTTACGGCAAGCAAGTTCTCTCTCCAGCGTAGTAATATGGCGTATTATAGAAGAAGCTCACAAGAAAGTGAGAGTTCTACTAAATTGCTTGACTGTTGTTACCCTGTAAAAAGAGCATAATCCCAAGCTCATACCAAACAAGGGGAGTTTTTATGAGGTAAGCTTTTGCTTATTGCTTGCACCGCCACTACTAGTAGTGTACATATGACTAAAGAAGAATGGAGGCAGAGAGGAGAACTGCTAGCTGGCTGCAAACGACCGAGAGAAAACGTTGAGGAAGTAACTGCACAATCTTATCCCCTGGTATTACCACCAATATAGTAATGTCATATCATCATAATATCGTTTATTTATTTTCTATATCCTCCGGAGAAGAACGCTGGTATTATTGTATCCAGAGAGAGAAAGAGAGAAGAGAGAGAGATATTCTGGAGCGAGTAATAGTAGTTCCTACAACACAGGAATGGGATGATGAAAAAAGAGCAGAGAGCAAGAATAAAAAGTTCTTTTTTATGTTATTATTTCAATGCTGAAGTGAAAAAAGCAATTGGATTCACTCACTAGCTAAAAAGCTTCCACTTGCAGAAAAACAGAAAGAGAGTAAAGGGGGAGGGGAACATGTACCACCATACACGTTACTACTTTTTATACTACTACCACTACTACTGCCACTGTGCAACACTGTTATTGTTCACCCGTAGCAAGAATTCATAATGTACGTTTCATAATATCCCTTTTGACTGAAATAATCCACCAAAATCTCATGATGTGTTTGATAGGAAAAAATCTTTTGATAATACCACATTGAGAAAATGAATGCTACTTTTTTGTACAGGCCAACGTGAAAATGGATTAGAGAGATTCCATTCTTTGACTACTCTGAGCCTTCCTCTTTGGATCAAATATTATGACCGTTGGTAACATTACGTGTCAAAGAAAAATATAAGATGACGTGCTAGATGAAAATGAAATATGAAGAAGCAAATTTATCGTAAATTATGCTAATCATTACCATTCCCACAAAGGAGAAGATATTTATCGCTGACCATACTACAGTTGTCACCAGTATTATCTACGAAATGCGCAAAGGGACATATATTTTTCCAATATTTTTGATCTTCCAAGCAGAAAGGGGATACAAAGGCTACAAAGGCTATAAATAATACAAGTAAAGTGAACTTGATTAATGTACTTTTATATTGTCAAATTAAACATTTTTTTTCAGAAGGATGGCGTTTTAAAGTTTCAGTGTGTTTTTTTATACGAACATATTTATAAGATGTGCGTTATATAAACATTTTTCTTATCCCTGATTTCGGTAAAAATATTACTGAAAAAACGCAAATTAGCTTGAATCACCCACATAATATGTCCAATTATGTCTATAATGGCAACAGCATCAAGCTGTGCCATGTGTCAAGTCATACTAGTAATAGATGATTATGGCTGCATGAAACTTTAGAATTTTATGCCGCTTTGTAAAATGCAAAAATATCATCATTTAGCATACAGTCACGTTCACACTTTTCCCCACAAGTTTTCATTCAGAGAGGGTTGAGAGAACGAAGAGACAAGCCCATTTTCTTTCGTCAAATAAGGTATGCAACTTGAATCATCCGTAAATTTATATTCTCTAACAATAAATTAAGCACTTCATTAACTCCATAATTGAACTATTTTATAAAACAAGGGTTTCGATATGCCTCCTTTATACCAGCAGTATATATATGTGTACTACAGTATATTTGAAGCATAAAATACGTATACTTTTGCTTGTAAAACTTTAATGCATGCATGGACATTTCATCAGTCTCCTCCGCATACTTCAAAGTATGTAAATAAAAAAGTGGCAAATGCATCCATGCGAGAGTTCATTATACAAGATTCATTCCATCATAAACGACATGAATTATATACTTTTAATGTCGTTTCAAGGTAAAAAAAAGTTTCAGTGTTTTGGTGTGGATAAATACCTACTTGACATGAGGAATGAACAACAAAAGCTGTTTTAATAGCAACAAACTAATGTATTGTATGAGTGCACGCCGATGTGACGATGATGCTGCTTTTATGGCTCTGATTAAGAGTCATGCCGTTCGTTCCTACATTCTATTTCGTAACACAAATTAGGCATCACTGCGCGCTCCTTCGCTCATTGATGCTTCACGAAACGTGCCTTTTAGAAAAAAAGTGCGCATATTTGCATAGACGTGTTTTACGGAATGGGGGTATTTTCTAAAACAGTTACCTTGAAGAAGGAGTCATTATTTTGCCTTTTTCATTCGATATTATTTCATGCATGCAAAAATGATGAGTTGTTGATGATGATAAAATCGTGGGTATTTTCTTCGTTGTAGAGACGACACACTTTCATTTTATATAAGCAACCTACACTCGCTTTGACACAACTGGATATTTTGTGTCCTCGCATTTTGCCCAAGACATTTACACCACAACAACATTAACAATAATAATTATTATTTTCCAGAAGAGGTTCGTCTGCAAGAATAAAAACCGAACATTAAATTTCATAAATGGTAGGATACAACAACACCGTCAGGCAATAATTTTATCGTTGGGTAAAGGAAGCAGCAGCAGCGAGAGCAAGAGAGGAACCTTTTTATTAAATTTACAGCAACAGCGACGGATTCAAGGAAAAAAATAATCACCATTTTTATTCAAGTGGCCACATATGTACCTTTTTTGCTGGCATATATAGTTTTAAACAAAAACATAATTTTGTTTGGAACATTCACTGCCTATAAAAAAGCTTTACATCTATTTTTCTCTTGGTGTCAAATTTCATTCAACCCTCGTACCACTTTCATTTTGTTTAAACATTGATGTTCGCACACACAAACAAGTACCTATCCACCAAATACTGAACTTGCTTTCAATGCTCATGAAACACCCTTTGTTTGTGAATCCTTGAAGTATTGCTATTTCCCTTCCATTTGGAAATTTGAAATGAATGTCAGCATCATCTCAAAAATTGATCCCTTCAAAGTACCGGAAATCCTGAAAGTAGTATCTTGCAAGAAGGTGCTTTTATTTTTAAAATACATTATTGATTATTGGTAATATCCTCTGAACTTCATAACAGTTTGAGTGTACTGGTGTACAAACGGGCATAAATTCGATAAATTGTAAAAAGAATCTTTTATTAACATTTCCTGCCCGTATTTTCTTTGCCAAAAAGGAACGACACTCTACAGTTACAATTATGCTTGCATGTTTTCTGAGATTTTGAGATGATTAAATAGAGATATCACAAAAATGTTAATACCCCGTCAGTGGAACATGAATCTTTGATATCCCCCTTTTCGTATCATATTTCCAACTTCCCGTTTTTTCTTGCGATTTCTTTTGACATCGTACAGTCCAACCATGCTAAGCTATCAAAACAACCTACATTCTCACAATTCCGAGTAAAGAAACATTAAAACACATCTCATTCGAAATTTTTAAGATACCACTTGTTTGTTGTTGTCCATTCCTTCTCGAATTTACTGCACGAAATTTTGACACAATTTGTGTGTATAATCATTATATAGGACATGTGTATATCAATATATTTCTCGTGCTGGTATTTTGTTTATCATTCGGTTGTTATTCTCCACATTGAAATATCATATAATGGTGTACTGTATCTCACACAGTGTGTCTCAGTTTATGCTGTTCTTTTTGACAACAACCACAGTGACCGACTAGTTCCTCTCTGGGTGACGATGACATACTTTTGAAGCTATTGAAGCTAATATTTTACTGTCTCGTTGTGGACAGTAAAATTCATTTAATTTCATTGCTCATCATATCTCACGTGCCATATCTTCACTGCCTGTGGTATGTGCTCAGGACTCATTTAAAACCTTTACATCATGTCATTAAAAGGATATAATGTACCCATTTCGACTCTTCAAGCATATTATTATTAGCACCACATACCCTGGAAAAAATTATGCTGGCATGAACATTGAATAAACGTGTAAACCTAAGACGAGAGTCTCTTCTACGACTGCTGCTATCGTATTTCTGATCATCTCAATTCATCAGGAGATGACAAATAGTAAAAAGTAATATATTATCGTCAAACTGCATTGATAAACAAAACAGCATTTGTTTGCCGTTGTGTGGCTCATTTTTGCTTCTCTTTTTCTCTCTTGCCGTTGCTCATCTTCTCTTTTACACTCTACACTTAAATAAATGAGTATCGTGTCCTTTTCACAAAACAAAACGACACGCTGTTTTTTTTTCTCTCTTTCTGTATTTCTCTCGTTGTTCGTCCTGCCTGCATGCAGGCGCTAGGATAAACCTGCTATTTTGAAGCTTTTTTTATACACAACGTTTTTCCATCCCTTGTGACTACACCAAGATTTCCACCACGATAATAAAACAAAACGACAGTAACAGAAAGAAAGAGCCATAAAAAGTCTCTCACTATTTTATTTCACTTCCTTCTCTATCCAGAAGAGAAAAGGATATAAAATAGTTCTTTCCTCTCTCTCTCTTTCCCCCTTCTCTCCCTTTCTGTATCTTTCGCTGTATTTATTTGTCCGCATAAATAAAGCTTTTCTGTAAGCTATAAATGAAGTGGAATTATTACAGAAAAAAGACCAAGAAAATCTTTTTCCTCTTGAATAATTTTACGGATCTTTTTGTGATCGCTTCTTTTGTTGTTTTGCCCAACTATCTTATCTTTCTCCTGAGAAAGAAAAAAAAACACACGCAGAAAAAAGGAAATCAAAGTTTATCTCTCTTGCCATCAACATCAACTGATGCCGGATTTTTTAATAGGCATGTCATCACCAAACGGTATGCATGCATAATATACAATCTACCGAGGAAAAAAACGGATAAACTTCTTCTGGAGCTACCCAGTACAAAACGTTTAGCACAATTTTCATGATTTTGAAGGGCCTGTTTGCAGAATGACACGTACCGAAATTCATTTTGAATACAGTAAACGACATTGCCTATTTTCATATCTTCTCTAATACTAACGTCGTCTTACCATTATCCCAGTTATTAGTTTGCTGCCGAGCTGACTATGACTGTTTCGCCATTTTGTGGGATATACTTGGGAAAATGGTATTACTTGTCCTCGTACTCTCTCTTTCTCGCGCTTTTCATAACCATTTCTAGTTCGTCAGACATTGAATATTGACATTGCTTAGATATTCCTCCTTCCTGTAATAATAACAAACCTGCTAACAAGAGCCATTTTGTTCCTCTCTCTCCCTTTCAATTTCTCGACTGGCGTGTTGTCTTTTGTTTGTCATGCTACATTACATTATAACTAGCATAGCGAGAGAGAGGTGTACACCGAGAATTTTCAGAGTCGGTCGGTGGTGGAAACAAGGGAAGAAAATTATCATTTCCCTTTACCTTACAAGTTTTCAACACACTTCCTTCCTACTCGATGACGACAACGAGAACATCATAATACACAGCTTCCTTTTCGTCTTGTCCCCGTTTGTATTCATAAATTATGCATGCACTGCGCAATCAACAATTCCCTTCTCCAGTAAAATCCATGTTCCCGTTGTGCTTTTATCGTCCTGCAGAACAGGCTGAGTGATATAGGCTGTGTAGTAGAGATATACATATAATAACAAGCTGTACAAGCAACTCACAGAGCGAAGAGACAAAATGTTGAATAATCTTGTTCATTCTTAAGGCGAACATTATCCCTGGATAACTCTTCTGTTGGTGCCAACCGACTTGTTTCTCTTTTCGTCCGTCCTGTTCTGTTGCTTGCACACCCACCAATTCGAAAAGTACAAGACAATCCTGTTAACGGCTTTCCCATCTTATAAATATAATAACGCCAATTTCTTTGGAGAAAGTAGAAAAAATCAGACACCCTGAGCACGTTAGCATGTTCATTTTCCGAACTGCCAACCGCACCGCCACTGACGTACTTATCCTTTCTACATTTTTTGTTATCTTTCATTTACGATGAAAAGGATCACAAACAGACGTATTTGTTTGTACTAACAATACAACGACTTGACAATCCTATACATTTTTATAATTGCGTAATTCAGTAGATAATCGTAACTTGTCATTTTTGGTTATTTCCTGAATTTTTTTATCTTCCAGATATGCATATTTCTTGGTAAGCATATGCACACGCAATTTCCAAAGTAAAAAAACCAAGTTCCTGCACGGCTTTCTTCTGATCAATTTGAAATAATTAGATTATCAGATGCAGATGCCTTTTCCGATTAGGAATTCCGATCAAAACCGTTTCTATTTAGGAATTAGATGCCTAATAATAATGTTTACTGCTTAAGTTGTATAAACCGGCTGGCATTAAACAGGGCAGTGGCAAGTAATTCTTCATTTTTGATGAGATAATGAGTTGGGGAAGAAGAGACACACGGTAAATCGAACACATGAAAACTTTATTATGTCCTCATTTACCATAACCTTAGTTGGTAAAGTCATCAACATAATGTGTAAATTTCTCTTACTATATAGTAGTTCGCACATATAGATTTATGAGTCCTATAGTTTCGTCACTTTACTAGTCATAAAATGAAAATACGATCATCATATCCTCGTCACATCACGGCATCTCTAAACTTTATGTACAGTTGTTAGCATATCTGCACACTACGTTGACGGCAATTCGTTCTATTGGAGTACGTTCCTCGTGTTTTTTTATATAGATCACCACCACCACCTACTACCGCCATCACCCCTACTACTACTCCTACTACATGGCAAGTATATCCTCATATCAAACGAGACGATCACTCTTTCTTACCCTATTTTCTATTCTTTTTTCTAGTCACCGCCGTATACAACGCCGGTAATCATTGCAGGTCATAAAACATTTAGTGGAGCCTTTCCCCTCATAAAGATTCACTTTGATGACTGCTCCTGTCGCTGCTATCTCTCCACTCGCTTGCTCACTTTGGACCATTTCATATCTTACTTTCTGTCACTCATGCAGCAGTAGTGGTGGAAGTAATAGGAGAAGTAGTGGTTGTGGTGTTCTGCCACTTCCGTGCTACTACTGTTTGCTCCAAGAGCTCTGTTCTGTATACCAAAGACGTAGTGAGAAGAACATTTCTGGTATAGTGGCGACGGAGGAGAGATGTTGACGATGAGTTAGTTACCTTTATAGCTTTCATGTTCTGTCATACGAATGGAAAAATGGGGAAGCCTAAACGGCATAAATATAGCCGTCCGCGTCTTTTACAATTCCACGGTAATATAAGTCGAGATGAAATGTGTTCTTGGTTGTCGTACGGTGCTTCCACCGTCTCCGTTAGCTATATACGACGACAGTGTGCAGCAGTAACCCCAAAAATATTCAGCCCAGCACTAACGCATATCGAAAACACGGCTTTATTATATTTACGGTTGACGGTGTCCCGTCACAGTCGTATATTTTAGAAAGGTTTGGTTCCTTATATATTTTTGTACCTATTAATTAATAAGTACGAGTTGTACGCAAGAACCACAAAATATTTTGACATGTGTATAGTAAAGTGAGGGGAACTTTACGTTTGTCGCTTTCCTCTGATTGGTTCATGATGACTCGTCTTCGACAACTAGCTCCTTATCAGATCGTCATCATCGGCATCATTGGCAAATGACCATCTCATCAGTAGTATTGTTATTACGGCCACATAAGTTGCAGTTTACACGGTGGATATTTTTCACGTTGACGGTAGAGGCACGGCACGGGTATATTATTTTGTTATTACTCATCATCATCATCCCCATCATGAGGGCACTTTAAACCTAACTTGAATGTAGGTATGTCCCTTTGTTTCATGTATGCTAATACACATTTTCGTATGGTGTTCTGACGTAGTAACATTTAATTATTAGTGTTATAGACTCACATGAAAGTAATTGCAAGGACAGCCTACAATGACGCAATTACTAAATTAAGTGGCTCGCATCTCGTCTTATTCACACTTAGATGTGAAAACGATGCAACGTCGAGTAAAAAGTCGTAACTTGGTATTACTACCGTTATTTCAATTATGCTTTTGCTTTACATTTGAAAGTGTTCTACAAAATAGGTTTATGAACAAGCGACATCAATATTTATTTATCAAATATCTGCTGGTTTATTTGCAAAATAATTATTATTTGCAATAGTGACAACCGGACTTGAACTAATGTTCAAACAGGTTCAATATATTTGAAATTATTAAAAATTGGAACATCAAAATTAGCGGAAGATGTAAGTAATGTCCATTCTTATCCTGGGAACATTGACCTGAAGATGAAAGAGAATTGCATCACAGAAACTATAGCGCATAAAGCAACACATTATTGTGTAACTTCATCCAAGCTGAAAATAAGTCCATTAAAATGTAAAATTGTTTCCAGCAAACCTTGTTTGAAACTTCCTGGAAAATTCTATATCGTCAGACACCAAGTTAATGAAATCTGGAGATTCCAGCATCTACATTTCTTCTTATTGTTGCGGTTATAGCAAATGAGTAATCCCGCCATATATCCTTTCTAACGTCGATATGTACACATTTATACAAAAGCAGATATAAATAAAATTCATCTTTGCTCCAAATTGAACTATACACATAATAATTCAGCAAGGTATCAATATGACTATATGTTCTTAGGTGGAACCCCTTTCACCGTTAAATTTTGACTCCGGATAAAATAGCATCGATGTATAAGTCTTTTTATCTGATTTTCGCTTCGCTGCTCACAGTTATGTTTCTTTATACATTGTAGTTTTGGTGGTACGGTTCAATATCACCGTGCGACAGTGTTACATCCCGACACATCATTACTTATTATATTAGTCTTACAAAAACGAGTGTGGTGATTCACATGCCAAAATTTTCTCTAGTCGAATATATAAATAAAAAACTGTATGCGCACATATTATTTTCCTCAAAACGAGGAAATTAGCACGTTACGTATGCATGCATTTTGAAAATAATTCTATTACGCTATTTCATGCTGACGAACGTTTATTCAAAATCTTACTTATCGTCATAAACTTACATAATCTACATAAAACTCGTTAACAAAACTTGAAAATAAACTTGATACTGCCTCCCTATCAAATTTCTAGGTTTTTGAATTAAAGATAAAAAAACATTGCTTTTGGACAGTACATAGGGATGTCGTGAGATGGAACAAAACCGCTGGTATATCTGTTACATGAAGAAAGACTTTATTTCTCAACGTATTCAGCAGTAAGTTCTGAAAACTTACAAAATATAATCGGACGAAATAATACGGTGCTTACTGTAGAGACTGGATACATTTACTCTCCAGCATCATATCATACCCACCCCCGAAAATAGTCCTTTATTTCTTGATGTCCCTTTCATCTTAGTTCAGTCTTGTGTGTGTTTACCACCATCGTCCATCCGTCCATCCATCCGTATCCTCTATATTACTTTTTCAGATTTGTTCAGCAGAGGTACATCTTGAGCATACTACATGTCGTGTTTATATTAGATATAATGCATTATACCATTATACTACTTGCCGCCATCACCACCACCGACTTATTATTGTTAAAGTTCTGCTTTACTCTCCAGAGAAATACTAATATCACTTTCTCTCTATCCCTCTCTTTCTCGCTAGGCAGTCTTCTCGCTCACTTCACTCACTCAGAAATGGAGAATAAGAGAGCGAGAGTTATAGAAATAAATGGCAATCGTTCCACTGAACAAGATCTTCTCCTCAATGGGTAATTTCACAGTAATGGAATACGGCGGGGATTGAATTTTCTACTCTAATTGGCTCTGTCAGTCAAACAAATCGCTTTGTACTGCGAACTACTACCAGTGCCAGTACACGTTTATTATTACCGCTATGTACATTTCCCGACTTACAGTTACAGGCATTCCTATTATGAGCGCATATATGTATATACTTTGCGACACCAGAACATTTTGAACGTTTTCTTACGCGTAGGTAGGTATAGGTGGTAGTAGCGTTTTCTCCAATTCCCGTCTTCTCAATCCTTTCTCTTCTGATCATTCTCTCTGCATAGCTGATAAAAGCGTTATATGTTGTATTCATGCACTTACATCATATATATAGGTATGCTACATACTATTAAATTAATGTAATGTTCTCTTTAGGTTAGCTTTCTCGTAACAAAACCACTTTCTTTCCTTTTATTTGTGTGTAAAAGAGAAAGGAAAAAAACACGGAAAGCACAAAAAGAGCAGTCACCAAGAAGAACGGTTATTTCTTCAACGATGAAACAACTTCAACTTCAACTTCAACTGCATGAATATGCATATAAAGTACGCCATATCAAAAATGCAAGTACCAAAATATTTGTGTAGGAAAGAATTGAGGAACAAGAATAGACTGTGATACATCGACTCACAATTTAAAATTGTGGCGTACATTGTTATACGAGTACATTAGTAGATAGTGGAATCAGAAAAGACGACGTGCAACACTCCTAGATACGTAATGTAGTCTTTGTGCTGTAGTCGTGTAATAGGATATTTAGCATTAAACACACTTTCTCTTTTACCAACCTACCGGTGTGGTGGTAGTGGCGTTCACTGCCTTTCTCCTTCCGTCATTCTTGCACTCCAACCGACACGTAACATGACAGAAGTTTAAGACCCGAAAGTAGATGAGTGTGAAAACACCAGAGAGGCCATCTTCAGCTCAATCCTTTATTGTCTGTTTAACTAAGCCCCTAAAACCCTAAATCTATTGAATAGCTTTACTTAAGACTATATAATTATAAGATTTCTCCCTGACTGATTCTTCCCCGGTACAGAACAACTTGCTTGGACGATGTTTCTACACAGTGGCTTTTTTGCCATCATAATAAAATTTCAAAACTATAGGTGTAGTTTACTTGTTTTTTCCTATGTGCCGTGGACCTTGCAGGAACCAACTACAAAATAATAGGCTCGTAACCAAAAACGAGAAGATTGAATGGATATCATTGGCTGCATATTAAATATATACTGTGTCCCGCACCACCGCTCCAAAATACACATATTAGGAAGCATAAAATAAAGGCTCGACAGTGTTCTACGAAGAAAAAAGTCTATATTTTGAGCTTTATTCATTCACACAGAGAAAATGGATACTCAGAGATTACTTCTTTATAGATCCTTTTACACGTTCTCTTTTCAGTTTACCCTCTGCGAAAGTCGTTAGCTGCCACAAAATGCCTCTTTTAATGCTCCTGCTTTATTCATTCATTCACATTATACCTCTTTTCCAGTTGCTAACATTAAAAACCATTGTAAAAGTGATATTATTCCCTGCTTCACAAGTATAAAACGGAGGGGAAAGTATCATAAAATATTTAGCGATGTCGTTTCCTAATTCGAACAAGAAGAAGATCGGCAAGCGAAAGAATTGTACGGGAAATGACAATAATTCTTCATTTCCTCTTGCCTCTCACCCGGGCTGCTGGCTGTTCTCTGCTCACAAAGGGCTAACTAAGACGGGCATTTTCGTATAATAAGAACCATTACGTACACACACAAACTACTATAAGGAGCATTTCTCTCACAAGTCAGATTTTGTCCCCGTGTATTTAACCTGCGTACTTGAAGAAAGTAAATTCCTTAGATCATCCCCCCATGGTCGTCAGTCGTGCACTCATCAAAAGACAATAACAATTATAAAAGATTTTCAGTAGCACCGTGGGGCTATACATATTACAAGTACGTAACAAAATGCTAACAGACATGCTGTATTGCTGTGTGCAAAATCATCTTCATCCCTGATAAGCGTTAAAAATCCAGAATGGCCACCATAATAAAAGAGACGATCTCAATATTTATTGTTTTTGCTAGAAAATTCGTATATGTTAACGCACTCCATTGTTTCTTACAAAATTACTTTTGTGGGAAGATACCTTTTAGAAAAATATATCTTGTTTTAAACCTTTACATCCGTCCACTATATACATCTAC
The DNA here is from genome assembly GCA_027744055.1 of Callyntrura sp. NNG-2020. NCBI lineage: Eukaryota > Metazoa > Arthropoda > Collembola > Entomobryomorpha > Paronellidae > Callyntrura > Callyntrura sp. NNG-2020. The sequence goes on from JAHZNE010005030.1 coordinate 42,082, forward strand.
AACCCAATCCACTTTGCACGATGATGATGCACCTATATCTGCATCTATTCAGTGAATGGGAGAGAAGAGAGACCATGCTTCACAATAAGTATGTAATATCAAAAAACACGCGCTCGGCCGTCACACCAATTACCACTCGGTGGTGCAGAGGAACACTTTTCGAAGACAGATGGTACACTTTAAGAGGAATTTTTAGTTTATCAAACAATATGTGTGTAGGTATACACAAAAGTCTGTGCGTTCCCCAATATTTAATGAACAGTCATATAGCCTCGAGCACTCGTTCAACCATGAATTTTTTAACCATTGTCATGAATGTAATTTCGTTCCACATTCAACACACACATACACACAATATTCTATCGCACACACATACACGTAAGAAGGTAGGTGTAAAGTATTGATGTACACCGTGTGTGGTGGGACTGCGAGTATTTAGCGTATTGAAATGATTATAAATTATCTTAACATCGCAAATATAAAATTTGATAGATTTATCCATACATAATCCCTTCCATTGCTTTAAATAATGACCTGTTCTCACAATGTTTTCGCCTAACGAAATTTGGGGATGCAGCAGAACTACAAAGGTTGTTTTTCGATCCAAAACTATAATATGCATATTATATAAATATATAAATGAAGAAGACCTCTCGCCTCAAACACAATTTTTGGTTCCGGCTCGCCTCACTGGGACAATCATCCAGAAACCAAACCACGAAGCTCACCGTCAGTCAACCCTTTCCAGTTCATTGAACACGGTAATGCTATACCTTGTGCCTTAATATTTTTCCCAAAATCGAAGCCGACACATCTTCTCTGTATGACTTTCAGTATTTTTGTACACAAATAGTGTAACAGTGTGGAAATCATTTTCAGATTTTATTTTCACACTGAAACTGCATTTGTTTCCCTCAGATTATCAGTCCAATGATACGGCCGGGAAGTACGCCACGATACAAACAAAACTTTCCAGTATATATACACTATATTACCATTCTTTCCACCAAGTAATCTGACAATGTGAGTACAATGTCAAAGGTTTGCTACTTGACAATCTATTTTTTCTCCACGAGTTTGTACAAGACAACAAACACGCAAAATAGACGTGCATAACGACTAACGAGAAAGTATATAATAATAGCTGAATAGAGAGTACAATGTAACACGGTTAACAAATTGAAATTAAATTATTATGATAAATTGCTGAATTTTTACTGTCATGTTCCTACCTACTCTTTGACAGCTACGCATTAACTTTGTGAGCTTTAGTGTCACCAATATAGCTCGTCGTTGCCGAAAAGAGAGTCTCTTGTTAAAGCGTGGCGTGAACTTAATGGATCTTACTTGTCCTCTCTCTCTCTCTCATGTATACATTCTCCGTATAATAATATTTGTGTTCGTTGTGTGTATGTTTAACCATCTGTATGCGTTTAAATAACTCCACGTATATACCCATTAAATTATATAGTTTGCAATCAATAAGCATGACTGTGTTGTTGATGTAGCGGTATAAGATGTACACAAACTATCATTATAATCAACGCTCAAGTATGTATAGCACTTTAAATTGTATAAAAGTTTAAATAACAACGGGAAAGCATGCGTGATTTAGACTCGGATTTTTATACATACATTGTAAAGCACAAATTCATTACATGTTGTATTCAATGTACTCCATTTTTAGTATCCTCCTAAACTTGCCCCTATATGAAATAGGCAGTCACCACAACACAAATAGCCACCATAATCAAAATTGGCAACGACTCCGATGACTACATGTATTTTAGATTTTTCCCCCGTTTGCTTGGCGTTCAATATTTGATGACGACGAGGATGATAAAGACGATGATGATGATTTGCAACAAACATCCCTTTAAACATTTTTACAACTACTGACTGATGACTACAACAACTACAACTGCCATTGCAAATACTCTTCATACACTATTGACTATTACGTATGTTGTCTGCAATAATAATCCAAGCACTTTTTCGTTTTTTTGGTTGTTCCGATATGATGTATGTAAATGTGCCAGAGAGTAACATTATGTCAGAAAGAAGTAATATTTACTTTCGCTTCTTTGCTGCCAATGAAATGTTTACCGCTCTCCTCTTCTTTCTCTCCGTGGAAAAGTTATTATGAACTCGAACATGCTATTCAAGTCAGGAGAAGTTTTACTGATATTATAGTGTAGTTAAAGACCGACATGCCATATTCTGCTTCATTTCCATAAATTCGTCACACATATCTTATCATTTTGAAATACAACTTGAATGATGAACACGGCGCATTAAAAAGTCGGGCGTATTTCATTTTCCTCGTTGACTTCCCCCACGTTCTATGACTACATGCTACCACCGTCCTTCCCACAATTTCCTCCTCGTGGAAAGGTATGCGTACGTGTACACTGAACAATTTTAGTTTTTTTTTAATTTTAAAATCTCTGCACTCTACAGAAAAGTCTGCTGTGGTGTTTGTGCTTGTCTAGTTCAGAAAAACGTGCAACGGTAGAAAGAGCAAACATGCCAACAAACCTTCACCCTTCAGTAAGAATCTCCTTGTCGGAATATCTCATCCTAAAATCATAATCCATCTCTACGCAAACTTTACTTCTCTTCACTGCTTCCTGCTAATGCCAGGATCTTCATATTTCTGTGGCTGCTAGCATACAACAGCGACAGCAAATACCGCGATATTAAAACAAAAAATACAACATGCAAAATAGTTTTCATCTTTGGTTCACTCACACCTACAAAAAGTATTCTCCCAGAGAGTATATATGTAAAAATGTGGAAAATGCCACATTCTCTCTCTTTTCTCTGGTGGAAAAACGTGCCGGCTCATTTTGTTATTCTCATCACATTTAAATATGTGTCATGTCATAAACTATGTGATCACGTAAAATTATGAAAATAAATGTGAAACATGAACTCCTACTTATCAACTTCAGAAAAAACGAGACGATTTTAACAGCAACAATATGCAAGTAATGTTGCATTCATATGTGGGTACACATAATAAAAATGTATGGGGATAATGCTTTAAAAATTCAAATATTTGTTCATGAGCTCATGGTCGGTTTAAGCGGTATTTCTGGTGCATAGTTCTTTGACACTATAAAATTACCACTATTTCATGAAAGATCCCTATCGCTGTTTTCTCTTTTTCTCTCTCAGTTTGCAAGGACATGCTACAACTTGCCAGTGTAAAAATAGTTTGGGTAATTTCGCAGAAACGCTTGATTGACTTTTTCTGGATCATTTAAGTGTAAATGTAAAACGAGTAGTTAGGGAAGAAGAGTTGCTTCTCAGAACTATCTAATAAATATTAAAATTTTGTAAGTAAAAATACAAAGTATTATAGACAGTTTTTGGTGTCTCCATTTCTGGTTAAATGAGGCTTTCAACACTCATAGAGGTACACCAAAATAAACATTTATTTTGTCAATTTTAGTTTGCCTTTTAGACTATTGAGTGTTAAACGTCGTGTCTCGGAAGAGTTTTTTGTACATGGAAGATATTCAAACCATCGTGACGATCGATGCAGTTAGAAATCAAAAGCGATTTATATTAAATAATTGAACGAATCCTAAAAGAAGCAACATAAGTCATCATAAAACGATAAAAACGAATTTAATGCCTTAATTGTAATTTTAACTGTCAGCTAGTAAGCATCCGGTTGTTATTTATGCATGCCGTTCTTCTGGCTATTCAATAATAACAAGAAATTAAAAGCAGTAAGTTTCTTCTACTTACAACCTACATAAGATACGCAATTTTGCATCACACTTTCGAATAAGAAAGCAACGTTGTGGTCAAAGTTTCTACAAATTATTATTTCTTTACAATCCGTCGCCAATTTAATGAAGATGACTAATAACCTTAATAATATATTTAAACTTGACGATATTTGGGAGTGTTTAAGGGTTTGTATGTGGCCAAAAATTGTTTGCACTGTTGCTTCATAGCATATTGCTGGGCATCTTCATTCCTCATTACTATTAACAGTCTTATATTCTCAACTCTTTATTTCATCCTCTTTTTACGGAAACAATTTCATGTGTATCTAACAACACAAAGTTCATTACTCATAATAGTATATCATCAGTGTACACAATAAGACTTTCGGTGAACAAGTAAGAAAGAAGTCTCTTTTTACGTCAAGTTCATCCTTTATCCTCTTCTCATACGAACAACGTCCTTACTCACGTACTCCGAACAGATTCTTAACAAGAGGACCGTACGACAGAGTACCAAAAAGATGCATACTTCTTATTGATACAAAATTACTATATACGTAGAGACGCGTACATATATCTATCTATGTATATTTACGCGATATATTAAAAATGCAGTGTACACAAAGATTTTTGAAAAGAACAGATGGTCGGCTTCCAGAAAAGCTAAACCTGTTGCACGCAACCCAAACGCAATCACATACAGCCCAGAAGAGGCAAAATATAAGGGAAAACGAAGCAACTTGCTTAAATGGGTATATAAAGCGTTTCGAGAATCTAAAGCTGAAACCCCCATTTACTGTTCCTTTACCACCATCGCCATCAACCAACACAACAAAATACGAGAAGAGAGAGAGAGAGAGAGAGAGAGAGAGAGAGAGAAGTAGTCAAAGAAAAAAATACATAATACATGGTACGCAGCAGTATAAGCATGGCAATATATCTGTTTGCATTGCGTTGCACGCTGTTTTTCTCTTCTCACTGGCATGGCACTGTTCGTTCTTCTCTTTTTCTTTTTCCTACCCTCTTCTTCTCTTCGAACTTCCACACATCATCGTCATCATCATGATCGTCACTACCACCGCCGCCGCCACCACCACCAGTTCTTATTTTTCAACCTCATCAACTACTCAACAACAAACTCGAAATAGTACTTCTTCTTCTAAACTTGCTGGCGCAATACTATTGAAATAGCTTACGACACGATGATGACGATGTGACGTGAGCAGTAGTCACAGTGGTTCGTGGAGGACGAAGTGGTTCACAGCGAAACGAGATGATGATGAGCCTAAGATGAGACTTCAGTAGTCGTACTGCGAGATACGTAATGTAATATACAATATGGTAAAATGTTATGTTGACGATGATAATAATGGTGCATAATGCTGCCATTGTACTTGATGGATGCTTATTATCCATCCATATACATTCTTTTTATAGCCACTTGTCAATAGTTCGTAATTTTATAGCGGCACATTCTAAGAAGAACTTGAATAAGTGCGAATGTGCGACCAAGTAAATAACTTGTTGATGATTTTGAAAGAGGAGGAAAAAAATCTAAATTGCTCAGTTTTATTGGTCGGAGCAAGCTTCATGATGATAATGTTTCAAGAGAAGGAGATAAGATGATAATTTGCAAGAATTGTGACAACATCATAATAAGTGCACTCTCTAGGAGAACAAGTTAGATAAGATGATGATGTTCATGTAATGATCTACTTCTGAGAAAGTACTGTAGGGCTAATAATATTTTACTTACTATTTATTTTAATTGGTTCATAATTTAAAGGTAATAATCAGAAATCTTATTATTTATTGTATATGGTCTCGTATTTCGCAGAAAGCTAATTAAAATCCTTTTAGGCAAGCAAAAAATGATTAAAATAAAAAGTTCTTTTGTGGACCAACCTGCGCTACAGTATTGAAAATGAGATCATAAACGGAACTCATCCCATTGTCCGCGTAGGTGGACGAGTGTCCCTCTTCCGGTGGTAACAAGCCAGGCATCATTGGTAATGATGAGATGATTATATACGAAAATCACACAGAAAAACTATCCTTCCACACGTTGAAAGTTTTGAGGGACCCTGCTGTAAACTTACAGGGTCTCTTTTGCTAGCAGCAGAGATTATTAGACCTCTTACACGAGCGGTGGTATTACACTCGCAATAAAATTTTATGTAAGTTTCCTGAGTTTGAAGGAAATCCCAAAGGAGGAGGACGGATGTTGTGGTAGAAATGCTACCATCCGTCAACTTGGCATCGTCGCCATTTCTTTCCTTCAAAGTAACCACAAAAATTACGACAAAGGTCCACCAACACTTATGCTGTCGTCTTTCTTCTAGATGTAACCGTGCACGTTTACCGCACTCATCACTTAAGTTTTTACCAGTAATATTTTCCCTCTGTACTTCTTAACAGCAAACAGTCCCGATTGCCGCTAACAATTTTGTTTTATTGCACAAGGAGCTTAAAATTGATTGACAGGGCAGAAAAGACGCATGGCACACACAAATTCAAACCATTTAAAACTTAACTATTGCCGGTGACAAAAGATTTCTCTATATATTCCAGTCCTGATTCCTCTTGTTGTTGATTGAGAGTAAGATTGATTGTAATCGAATTCCATAAATAAATGACTACGAAAATACGCCCTCGGCTTTTGAATATTCCAAATATTTCTCCCGAATTACACTAAAATCACAGAGTGGGATGACTGAACACAATGCCAATAACACCAATTAACTCCCCAAAATATCGGCCAATTTGGTTTATCGCAAATGAATTTTCGCTGAAGCCATTTACATCTCCAGCAATTCTATACAGGACGGTCAATGGAGCCCCTATCTGTCTCCTCGCCTGCTTCCTCTTTTCTTCTGGGCCTTCATCGAAAGCAATAGCACATTGTACAATCGCCAAGCAATGCAACCTCTCAAACAATGGGATATAAATACATGATAATACATTATATCGCATCTTCTTCATACACAATATATGTGCCTACACAAGTCTGCATTATTGTAATACATGTACAAACTGAAAAACATTTTCTACATTCGCCTCTCTACGCAAGTTTCCAACTCATAACAGCATAGAGAGGGGTACGAAGGGACCATTTTTTCAAAACACCATGTTATTAAACGAGTTATATCAGTAGGCATGCATTTTTATAGGGAGAATGGTCCGGGCATCTCCTTTTCTTGCTGGATCTATATACTAATATATTCCCCACATATATATCCAGCTGATTATGGAGAATGCATATATCCACGCATCCGCTTGTATGATACTAGCATGTTTTCAGAGAAAACTGTGTGATGTTTTTTATCTACCGAAGATAAAGTAGGTTTACGCTTTTAACCATTCACTAGGCCAACATTTATCACAATCCAAAGATTTGAAACGGTGTATATGCATGAGTTGATCATGGCATGGCCAGTAGTGCATATATGAATGCATCCATTTTCATTCTATAATAGATATACGACAGTGCATTACATGAGATAAGTACAGCAATACATACATCCACTATCCCTCTAACAATAAGATAACCATGTTGAAACAGTGGAAAGAAAGGGACAGCAGCATGATCAAGTCCCCTTTTCTGGCAGAGGACGTATGTGCATTTTACCGTGGACTACTACTGTTGGGAATGCATCTCGTGTGATTCCATTTTAATAACTTGACACATATATACAGAAGGGAACACCAACCACTCATGTCATTTTTTCCTGGAAAAAGAGGCTATTATGTTGGACCACAGCTAGATTTTGTGTATATGCCCGTAATTGAGTTTGTGTGCGTACTTGTCTCTACCACTGAACTGCATCCCCGTAAAAAGTAGGAAAATAGAAGATCATATACAAGTAGTGGTTGAATGTTGAACATCAACCCCTAAAGACTGCCAAGATATTCTTGGCTTCTCTACGTACGTACCGTACCTATACATGATTACTGCTACCCATCGTCAAATGTGGAATTTTTCGACGTAATAAGCATTTTAGGACTAACTTTAGGAAAATAGGTATAATACATCTATAGCATGCACACATAAGCTGCTGCCTTCAAGCTTTCAAGTTTCAAATATGCTTATACTCTAGTATTCAAGTTTTTTTTATTGTATTGATAGGAAGATTGTTGTGCCACACGTCCACCTTATCTTTTTCATAAAACAAGGCGAGGTCTACCACTATTTGGAATGCCGTGTGTAATTATTACCGTGTACATTTCAATGAGATGGATGGCAGTAGAATGGGAAAAGGGGTTAAGCAAAAATTACAGACATATTTTTCTTAATTATCTTCATTTACTGGATTCCCTTTGTCTCCAGACTCCTGTCGGACTAGACCTCATTTAATTGCAGGAGAGGAGTGTGTTTTCAAAAAGGGAACTGCCGTGCCCACACTATACAGCAACAGTAGGTCTTCAAAGGTAAAGGCGAGGTAAATTATAAACTTCATTCCGAAGCGAAAGAGGTATGCATTTTCTATGGTGGCTTGATAATGTGGGGTTCTTCATATAGGGATCGAATTAGGGAACTACAAATGAACAAAGTAAAAGTAAATGGATCAACGATGTATTAACAAAATAAACATCTGTCCGATATTTGAAAAAATGCGCTTTCTCATCAACACATTACAAGAAGTGATCTTCCGCTACCCCTCTACCCTTAACTTTATAGTTCCATAATATTTCTCTCATTGTGGTCGAAAAATGTCACAAGATGAATTTCAATTTTGGCGGATAAGGTTTATATGAGACACTGTTAAAATAATTGTCAATAGATGTTTTCCTCAGATGTTCATTCATAGGTGATATGAATAGCAACCCTTTGTAGGGTTCATTGCAAAAGGTGTATGTATGCCTATAAGTTTACATGTTTCGGTTTTCCTTGCGATGCCGTCTTGAATGACAGTTCTTAAGAAAAGATTAAAATCTATCCATTATATCTTCATCTCACATGTTATCTTACCCCTCTCTCAGTTCAAAAGAATCAACCAAATATGACAAATGTCTTGGGAAACAAGGAACCGGTGAGAACGAAAGGGTTAAACTGACATTTACGGCATAAACGAAAGCAAACCATGAATCATATTCCACACACCCGTCAACAAACCCAATACGAGTTACCTTGAATGAGTGAGTTTTATAAAGCAGCACAGCATCTTGAAGAAAACCCGACCTTCACCTATGTGGCCGGTTTCAAAGAATTAACATTAAAGTTGTATGTTTTACTCTACTACGTACAATCCAGTTTATCGGTTTTCCTTAACTGAGTCGTCTAATATGTAAATTAATACAAAGATTCTCATGAAAAAGCAAGTTTCATCTTCCCCTGAACCAAAACGGTTTCCAAAACCGTTCCACTTAAAAAAGTTATTGCAATGCAGTATAATGACTAATGACACAATAAAAGCTCATTAGCAAGCATACAATAGGAATAGGACCAATGTATTTCCTTCTAAATTAAAGTTTCAATGTGACGAACGTGATGAGGGAAATATTTTATGGATATTATCCAACAGCCAGAAACCCAACGCACGTTGTCTAAGTGCGTTTTTCCCCACGCATACCAAATACACAGGGAAAAACTTATTACGCAAATATATACTAAAAATTATGCAGCTTTTCCAATATCACTTGAATATATTGGTTTATCCACACTAAACACACCAGTTAACCTGCATATTATAATTATCGTAGTTGTGGCATGATGATGGGATGCCTAGCATAATTTGTAATGCAAAAAATCCTTAGGAAGCCCAAAAAAATAAGTCAAGCATTGGCTGCAGCTAACACAATGAAAATGTGATGTAGAGAAGAGATGTACGTAAAAAAGAAGTTCAATACAAAAATATTAGCTGTTGATGGCGATGATGAAGAGTGCTAGCACAGAAGTAATGATGATGATGATGATGATGAGTAGATTCAATAATAAACGTTGTAACGGAGTGAGTGCGATGGATATAATAATAGTATCTCTCCATCTCATTTTTTATTAAGTTCCATTTACATCACATTACACATGATGCATGTAATGTGCGCGTATTATGTATTCTGTGGGTTCAGCAAGCATATTGCAATGCATTTTGTACCGTTAAGCAAAATGTATAAAATGGAAATAAAATCACAATAACAATACTATACTCCTGACAACGTTTTTTAAAGCATGGAGAGTCTTTACCCTCCTTCCTAACAAAACCGTACAAGAACCAACATCATCATCATCACACTCACTCGCCAGCAACCCCCCACAATAACCACCACTACTACTGCCGAGGTATACAGTTTTCACGTTATGTACTTTTCAAGATCTATCAGAAGAACTAAAGCAAATATGTTTGCTAGCTGATGCTACTGCTATATAGAAGAAAATGCACGGCAGCAGCAGTCAACCAAACAACTTTTAGCTAGCTCGTGGTGATTATTATTATTACGCTACTACTACCTCATCCATATTTTTTTGTGTACGGACGGGGAGCCAACACTGAATATTTTGATCTTGTTGATGGAGATATGTTAAGATGTGCACACACAGAGTATTACGTGTGTGTGTGTGTGTGTGTGTGTGTGTGTGTGTGGAAGAACGATGATGATGCAAAAAAGAACACAAAGTCATACACACATACAACGACTTTCCAGCCGACACAAGTAATATGTAATACGAGTTGGTTGAAAGACTGGTCGACCCCTTGATGTAGATCGACGTGATGCATTAAGGCAGAATGAAATTTTAACTTTATTTCATTCCCGCAGTAAGTTGTAAGTGTATTAGTAGGAGCTTACCGAGTTATAAGATCATAAAAAGTTACTCCATGAAAGTCCAAACCAAGAATAAATCCGCTTTTAGATGCACGGAATCGTGGTGGACTCTGGAAATGTATGTCATTCTTTGGATTTTGATAAATATTACGAGTGCCAGGGAATAACTGACGTATATCTAGTTCCATTGATGATCTTGCAGCACACCGTATATATATAAATTCTCATGTTGGCATGTGTGTACCTACGTAATATATGCTGGTCTTCAGGAAAACAGCCCGTATTTCACTCCTACAACAACCACAGAAACCATTTGCATACTCAAACAAGCTCGACAATGTAAGTATGAACAATGAGTGAATGTGTTCTCCTGCATTTTTACGCTTTAACTTCAGTTGAGTCAAGAAAAGTTGACAACAAAGAAGTAGAAGTCAACACATTTTTCATCCCAGTCCCAGTGGTGGATACGCTAGCGTCATTTCTTTAATTCGTGTAGTATTCACTTTTCAAAATTTCATTTCCTTTCCTATTACATTCTATGCATTCTCGCGAATCCAAAATTTAAAAAATAACATTTATTATATTATTATTATATTAAGCAGCTCATTACCTGCAGCACGAGGTATGCTGAACAAAAGTAGATTTATTTAACCACTGGAAGCGTTACAAAAATACAGTAATGTGTATATTTCATTTCATATACTACTGCCACTTTGTTATAAAAGAGCGATGGTAAAACGTGGACGAAGATGTAGTATTATAATCTTGCCAACAAAAAAGAAGTATGATTGCTTCTCTTTTTACAGGACTTAGGTATTGCCATATCACCTTTTAATACAAAATGATGTTCGGCATTATTACATAAACCCATGTCATTTCACATACATCTTAAAAATGTGAGTGTGTAACTGCTCGGAGATCCACTGAGCTAATGTCAGGAATACTAGAATAATAATATACACAAGGTATATACTGTGTACCAGGACCATAATAATAACATATAGCAGACCCAGGCAAGCTAGGATAAAGTAACCATTTTCCACTTTCATTCTCACTGACTCATTCAGCTACAAAAACTTCTGGCTTGTAGATTCATGTGGACTATTCTCTTTCCTGTGCCACACAGACATATTATACGTGAAACTAGACGTAACGTAACTTAAAGCTGGAAGAAAAATTGGTGAAGTGAACGGACCCGAGAAGTAGTAGCTTTTGTGTAGTAGAATAACCAGGAGGACCAGTAAAGAGTCATCAAAAAGTGCACTGTAATACAATACAGCGCAGCAAAACTACTTTCCACCAGCTTGAGCAGAGGAAAAAATATTATAAGCACATGCATTCATCATCATGTACAAATGTAATATGAGGGAGGGTAATTTTTCACAGACATCATGCATTACAGTCTTTAGGGTAGCTCAGGAAAAATATTCGACCCGGCGACCACGTTATTAGAAAGACTGGCTTGTTCTATATATTTATTACAGTGAAAAAATGCTCGCACAGTATTTCCACACAGGTTTATGGTTTGTATAGGTATATAACACCACGTTATGTTATTAAGTTGTGATGGCAGAGTTTTTATGTGTTCTCTCTCTCTCTCTCTCTCTCCATATTTCTCGACAGAGAACGTTTACCGTATTACAAATCCAAAATTATATTCCTTTTCTGACTTTATACTTTTTTCCAGCTCGCATTTTGACATTCATCTTCATTTTTGTTCGTAACACTTTTGTACAGCATGATGTAATGTACAGTGTTTTATGAGACAGTGACTTGACTGTTTCCCCGTTTATAGTCATATTTCCACTACAATCACCTTATGAAAATTAAATTCACAATTCCAAAAGACATGCACGCCCTATGAGTACTCAAAAAAGCGGTGTGGGAAAATAGCATTGCATCTCAACGTTCCTTTCTTTTTTGCATTTTCTTTTACCTACCAACCTTTAACTGAACACAAAAATATCATAACACACGCACTAGACTTCATTCTCTCTGCTCCACTTGCTAAAATATCCCCCAGTCGCTCAGGAAAACTTCTGTAGAAAATTCAGCTCGGTCAACCAGCCTTTACATTTGCATTTCATATCAATTTCATGATTTTAACGGTCACTTTTGTCTGGTTTTCACATCCAACAATCGCTCATGCTACACTCTGTTAATGGTCTTTCCTTATGAAACTAAAAACGGCAGTTTTGGGCAGCCCTTACACTGATAAACGGATTGAGTATTGAGTATACGAAAAGTAAAACATGACGCGATGTTAGGGAGAAAGATTCAAGTCATGGGCATGTGCCTAGCTGCATACTATACTAGATATATATATATACGATATATATTATTACTACCCGGAGCAAAAAAGGACTTTTACTAGATTAGACAGAAACAAAATATGAAAAGGGTTCCGCCAGTTCCGCTCCAGTATTTTTTTCGTTTCAGTTAGCGTGGCAAGGTAACCTTCAAAATGTAAAGGGCTTGTGCGTTTTATATGAGTGTCGTGCGTTCCCGGTCCCTTTTCCGCTACTGGAGATTGATCCTATCTTGGTTAAACTTACTCTACAACTATTACTATTATAAATATTTTTGGGCTTCTGCAACCACCCACCCTCTCACTGATCTTCATTTTCATCATCATAGCTCTAACGCACACAAAAAGGGAGAATGAGTTTCACATTAAATCTCGTCCCCATCTCACAAGGGTTTTCATCTTTAAGTACACAAAGAGTAGATCATGAGTGCATCTAAAAAGTGGCAACTGTTTTCTCTACTTTTCAAGTAGGGACGATGAGGAGCTCAAAAAAGTGTTGCTCTTTAAAAATCTCATCTTTCAGGTCAAGCAACCCTATTCCGGTTTAACTTCAGCATAGCATATTCAAGTGTACATATTATCAATATTATCATCATCCTTTTGCTATCCCTCTGGTTGAAGCCTTCTTGAATACAAATCCTTCGAACACAACGTCGGTCCACCGAGATCTACATCAATAATCAGTCCTACACCGTTGCATAATACTATCAACGTAGCAGCTAGATACCTTCATTTAACAACTTTAAAACGTCTTTAATGACAACAGGCAACAGCCGGTACACGGAAAACAGAAGGTAATTTCGTTTTATCACGAAGAAAAAATCTTCTCTGTTATCCACAAGGTCCAGCTTTCGCTACCAACCAGGAGAAACTGCTCTTTCTTTCTTCTTTGTCCCCTACGTCTTGTCTGAATTGTAATAATCTAAATATACACCGGTCGGTTTGTGTGGTAGCAGTAGCACAACTTTTAAAAGCCTAAAATTTATGTCAAATCTTCCTTTTAAAATGTCGTTTTAAATTTTCTGCCAGTGGTTTATACAAATAGCAATTATTATTTAAAATTGAAACGAAAAGTACCAAATACTAGGAGCACTTAGAATGAATGTTAGAATCAACTTTGAAATAATTTTAATATGAAAAACATCCTTTTATACCTGTGTTTGTGTACTAACGGACAGCATATCAAACAGATCGCCTTGATTATTACAGGTAATATTACTCATACTCATAACAAAGCATGACTCATGATACCAGATTTACATCATACGATAGTAACGTCTGCTTTCTTTTTTTCACTGCACATCAAAGTAATAAAAACGCTGAACAGGAAAGGGCAAAAAATCTCGAGTTCAAACCAAAACCAGTCACCTCGATTACTCAAAAGCCAAATTGGCATCATTATATCAGACTTAATATACCACCAGGTGTTACTCGAAAAGGTCATGGAGTCATTAATTACGAGCAAGAAAAAGGAAGACCAGGCGATTAAGTGAGCATCATGCAATCGCTAAAAATCCCACAGTACCACACTGCAACATACAACAATAGCAAATCAAAATAAGAATTTTAACCAACGCACCATGTTACCTTACTAAATACCTATTAGTGATGTAGGGACGATGCATGTGAATAATCTGACAATGCGAAACCTCACACACACACAGCGTCATCATCGAGAACATCGTCGTACCAGCGCCACAAAAGCGTACAACGACAGAAACGCTCACCGGTTTCTATTAATCATGGAATTGCTAACCGCGTAGAATCCTACAACCCGTGGTACACAACAAAGCATACACAGCAAAATGTGGATTACAAAAAGGATATATGTACATATAAATATGCATCGGTAGTCGCGTGTCTTGACGAACGCCAAAAGTATTCCTATTTTACAGTGTGGGATAGTCACGTTTACACTCAGCCAGTGCTTACTTCTTGGCTCAATTTCAGGAGCATCTAAACTCTTCACCCGTCGTCAACAAAAAGAACTATTGAAGCACCACCGCCACTTATTAACATCATCAAAGTGACCAAATACAAGTTTTATAACAACAAGAATAGGTAAGTAGCTAGGCGGTTTGATAGTAGGCACGCAGCTACAAGCATAAAAGTTGAATTTTATACAGGGAACCAGGTTGTTTCATCATATCATCAGCAACATCATCATCATCATTGCCATCGTCATTTAACGTTTTCTTGATTATGATCATAGAAATGGTCAAGTGAAAAAAAACTCAGAGAATTATTGTACCTTATAAAGAAGTAAAATACACACTTACACACACGTAGCTTGTGTATAAGTAGCATATGTGTAAAAGAAGGAAGAAGCAGGCCTTTTGTGTAAGTTGTTTTCATGTGTCTATCTGCATGTATTGGAAATAACTCGTGTTTGCTCGCTTCTACTTTTCCAGGTACTCCTTTTATTCTGAAGCAGTTTCATGCTCTCTCTTCTCATCATGTTGTAGTCCTCCCGGTTTAGGAAACACCTGCCGTTTTTACTAGTCTGTTGGACGGCTTGTACATTCAAATGTGATGATGAAATTGTAGATTCCAACAGAAAAGAATTGTGAGACTTTTTTGCTTTTGCAACAATGCTACCACCTTTGGCTGATAAGTAGGCAAGGTGTACATTGACAGTGTTGTAAATTTTAGAATATATTTGTTTTTAATGTGATGTACGTGTTGCTTACTATCATATTTGCCGCTGAAATTGAAATGCTAGTTTTCAATCTTTGAAATTAATTTGTTCATCGCTACGACATAGCGTTGCTATTACTAAATTTTCCAGCTACACCCGGCAAATTAAAAAGCAAATTACTTAATTTCTATGTGAAAACGGTTGAAACCAAGGTCAAAGTACTTTGTTGGTGTACATCCAACCAGTGTTACATCCCATGAAATCCAGGCTATATATCAGAAAATGTTTTTATGTCATTTAGATCATTTGGCCTTTGGTGATTGGGGAAACTTGATAGTACTAAGAATTCCTATTAGTTTTAGGGACTACCCGCCAGCAATTTGTAAGGAGCTTCGTTCCTCTTTCATTCATACAAATTATAAAATCAAGGCATTTGTAAGATCAATCTCAATTTTAAATGAGTATAGTAATGGATAGGGGAAGGATCCCCTGGCAAGACATTTTTTATTTGCAGCTGGCCACCAAGCATTCCAGCAATAAAAATGTTCATACATGCTAGTCCTGGAAAACCAAGATAAACTGTTTCTTTTGAACCGATGAGACTCTTTTACAAGGAATGTCTATTTAAAAAATAATTGTTTTTGTTTGAGTAGCATTTTGGCCGAGTTCTGAGGTCGGATTTTGCGTGTTCGCTGGAAGTAAGTGTGCCACTTCCGCAGGTCTTTGACGAAGGTATTTCTACTTCTCCAGGCATGTACGCATCTGAATTTTCGAATGTTGAAACATGAAAACAAGGGGGAAATCGTCTTAAAATAACGACTTTGTTTAAAGCAACTTGCCTATCATATTTATTCATGAAAGCTTCAAGCATCAATTCGTGCTTATCTTTCAAAATCTTTCTGACGACTTCTTGCGAACTGACATTGGCTGTAACAACAAAAAATACAAGAAATATACATTATAATATATCATGTCATACACATTTTTATGATAACTTGTCATCACGAAAATGTCCATGCATGATGGTTGATGACTATTATAACGAAAATAATACAGCCTTCGGTGGAATATGGAAACCCGAAAACCAATTGCTTGATAACATGGTATATTCAATAGTATTAACTACTAACACACACTCTTTTTTTGTACTTCAGAGGTTTACAAAAAATTGTCATGCATGTCATGCATGCGTGTAGTTAAAACAATGACAGTTGGATCATATGCTGCGACCTGATAACGCATATGTGATTAAATGTTTTCGATAAAATACATAGTAGTAAAAGGTAACGAAATTCAGATCAATTGATCATACTTACACAGCAAATTAGTAAGTAAAATGAAGGTTTTCCATTTTTACTTTTGACATTAGAGTCGACTAGGCTGGGAACGTGACGCATGCACTAATCTAATCTAATAAAAATTCTTATCAAAATCACGACACTGATCATTGATCAATACTCTCAAGCCTGTTAAACGGGCAAGTAGTTTATTACTTTAACTTTTGTCCCATACAATGTACACGTATTACATAAAGGGATTAAACTGTCAGAACGTTTAATAAGGCCCTAAAAAAGAAACGTTTATCTCGTGCAAATTTCATATTAGAAAATGAAAGCGTGTTGCTTTTTCATTACGACGATTAAAGACATAAATTGAAAGTTTTCTTGTCTTTGATGTTGATACTCAAATTAAGAAACGGTCTTTAGCTTTGCTACTTGCTCACGATAATAAACATCGTTATAATTTACCCACAACTCGGTAGGATGCTAATGCCGCAGCAGCAGCAAAAACTTTGCGTTTGCATGATTTTGACCCGTCTTTCTATGCTCAAAATATGGTAAACTTTTCCACGAAGCGAGTCTGAGTCCCTTGCCTTTGTAGTATCCGTTTATTCCAAATTCCTTGCGTGCGTATACTACTGCTTTCCAGATGGGGAGAAAAACTCGCAGTCTTCGCACTGAAAGTTTTCGATTTAGCCTTCGGAATGAAAACACCGAGTGTAGTGTCAGCTTCCCATCCCCAAAATGATTAGGTTGCACTGCCAAAATCATGTCAAGCTATGACTACGCGAAAACGATTCTTCCAGAAGAAATTGTGTTGAATAATCGTCATGAATCGTCATTCATATTTCTACTTTCTTCGCATTGCCTAAACAAAACGCGCTTGTTTTCTGGAATGTGACTATTTGACACGGTATCATCGTGACGGTGACGGCACTGACTGAATAAAGAGGGAACGAGATGAAAGGAAAAGAGCGCATATAGGAAAATGGGGATGAGTATTTCAGACAATCCACACACACACTTGCTTTCCATCCATGTTCACGTCCTTTCATTTTCCCTGAGTTTTGAAGTCTGAATACTAAAATCCACTTTTTCACACAGATAGATCAGAGTGTGCACATACCATCATTTTGTACATCACATCTTTTTCACCACCGGTCCGTGAGACAAGAGCCAAACTGCACAATTTCAACAGCCTTACACCACCGACCAACTATCATATCATCACGATGATGATCACATATCACATCTTCCGTTTTCTCTCTGTTTCTGCATGCATACCACCACCGTGGGATATGACGACATGATATACATAATATACATAAATGTATTTATATTAGAATACAACGAAAATATGATATGACGGGACATGGGACATGAGCTGCTTCAAATAGTTCAAATGACGATAAAAGAGAAGAAAACCTATCGTAACAGTGACGGTGGTTTTCTTTGGGTTCAAGATATGCAAAACATATTATTTTCAGGGTAAAGTTCTGACTTCTGAATCGCAGATTTTATCTGGGGGATAAATTTGACTTACCAATGACTTTCTGGTGCGGTAAATGTGGAAATATGCTAGCTGCAAATATCGTCATCCCCACATCATAGCTGACAACCATATAACTTATAATACTGTATATTGTCTAAGTGTACGCACCCTATGCATTATGAATCATGAATGTCCGTATTTCAAGTCAGCAAGGAGTTAATAATGCAGGCTTTAAAACATGGTTTAACTTAACCTACTTCTGCACAGCGTAAATGTGAGAAACCCATACCAATAAAATTGCTTTTTATTTTTACATTCAGTAAGCTGGAAACGAAAAATGACTGACGACAAGGTGAATGAATGTGTTTGTACATTTGCAGAACAATGGATTTTTCAGAATACAAAATACCGTCACATTCGCAATACTATTCCTTTTGTTTCTCGTGACAGATGAGAGCTCAAATTAATCTCAAACAAAGAACCGACCACTTCGCCCCAGTGGATCTTAGATACCTTCTTATTTTTTGCAGTAAATTTGGGCATACTGTACGATGCGGGTATAGCATGTAAATTTGTGGCAGACGGTATACATGAACATCAAACATGAATTTTTTTATACAGGCAGTGCAGAAATATCTTCATTAACTAAAATAACTACTTTGGATTTAATTCCGTCTCATCACTCTTTCAATCAAAATTTTGATCCGTTCCAGTTTGACCAGGTGGTCTAATGGATTTTAACGTAAACACACGATGTAATAATTCAATGAATTTTAATACAAGAATAGTACATGATCTCAGCTAGTTGGTATAGTTCAGCATGACGGTTTTATATGGAGAGTAACAAGAACAAAGTTGATTTTCTTATGATCATTTTCCTAAACTAAGCATTATAAAGCGAAAACGTTGGATAATAGCGAAAAAAATTGTCAGCTCTAGCAATATGAACTACACAAAGCATCTACAATATATTCATATAAAACTGAATCATTCTTACCCAATTTTGTTGACCATCTCCGGGATCGAGCGACGGATCCATTCCCTGTAAAATTTAAATTTGCATAAATTAAAGACTATTCAAAATGTCTAAATTCCATTGTACATTTATGACCAAGGCATACTTCAACAATTAACAAAAATTAATCGATTTTGTAAAAGAAACTTTGAAATGAAACCAGATTTTCCTACATATATATTCAAACGTTGTTTGGCTGTGTACGTTGAATACTTCTCTAATTGCTACACGTGATTAAATTTTTTCCCTCATACATTGTTTTCAGCAATGGCATAGTACATAGTACGTTAATGAAACAATGAAAACAGCCAACATGTTCTAACATCAAGTCATGCATGCTTGTTTTTTATATTACGCGCGTAGACGAATATGTCTCCATTATGCTTTTATGATTGTTTCTGTTTAACAATTTTTTCTCCAGGTTATCTATAATAATACAACATTTGAACATCTCTCATAATAATTTAAAAATGAAAAGAGCAGCATTTTACTATTAACATTGTAGACAAGACTTCATTTTGTTGAGAATACGAGCAGACGTTTTAGCAGGGAAAAGGCAGGAAGGCAAAATAACTTCGAAGAAAAAGGAAAGAGTAGACGAAGACAAAAAGAGAGGTAGTAGTAGAGGAAGGAGTTCTCCCTGTGTTTGTTTTCCTTTTTTCCTACAAAAGTAATATATTCTCTTAACAATTCGAATCGAGCATATATATGCATATTATATCTGAGTATATGCAGAAACCACGAGTGTATTGTGTATTTTTTCATACGCTCAGGTTTTAGGGTAAAGCGCGAAAGCTCCTCCTGTGAGACTAGTGAGACTTTCATTCTAGAAAAAAGTGGAAGACTGACTTTGACTAAAGTTGAGAAGCAGCAGGAGTAAGTTGACAGGCTGTCACGTTTCCTGGTCTTTTCGTGTCTCTTGCTCTTTTAAACTGCTTCAACTTCAAAACTCATCTTTAGGTTTTCCTTCCCTTCGCTGCAATCCACTACTCCTTTTTTGCAATTTACAAGTTACATAAGCATAAAACAGCAAACGGTTTTACACGCAGAATTGCCAACAAACAATAATTTGTTTGTTTATTATTTTTTCACTACGGCTCCGACTCCACACTCCGCAACACTCGCAGTCAGTCAGTTCCCCTTGAAAAGAGGCTCTCTCTCTGTGAAGTTTAATGCACAAATAATGGTGGTGCAAATAAAAGGGAGAAACATGCAATTGCTAACTGTCCTGTTGTTGTCCGCTAAAATAAACAACATGATGGCTTAATATTTTTAGAAGCTGCAATTTTTTTATCCCTCACATCTGCTTTTGTTCTTCGCATCTCATCATCATCATCGTAGTAGCTAACGACTTCTGCTGCATCATATTATTTGTTTAGCTTTGCATTGCTTCGTTAATTTTAGTTGTTGGTAATTCGTGAAAATGGTTCATTCATTTTGTATTAATCTCATTGTTGAAGTGTATTTCTAAATACCTAAACGCTATAACAGTTTAACGGCACTGTGACTCAAGGTCTGCATCTTACGGTGTCGTATTTAGCAGTTAGTCAACAATTTACAAATACAAAACGACGACGCTACCCCAAGAAGTGCGGTGTGTTGGTTAGCGCTTTTCCATTTTCCATTCCCCACTTCAAAGTAGCTGTTGTTTCAGGTATTTATTCGGTGCATACAGTAAAGCCATTCTTGGTACTCACTGAGCTTCTCTCAAATTGTTACAATGTTACAATCGTAATCACAACAACTAAACCCTGTTATGACTTCTTTCTAGTGGTATTACAACCACAGTGTAAAGTATATTTTAGATTTAACAGAAGGGAATCACAACCATGAAATCAGTTTTCCTTGGTATAATTGAGTTTCAACTATGCTAATAAAGTGATATGAGTAGGAAAACTATTATCTCATTTTCGTTGGGCCCTAGAAAGTATTTACAAAAAATGAGTATTATTATTAGGATGTTGTTTCATTGTTATAAAACATGTTGAGAAAATTGCCAAATTGCTCAGAGTCGTACCAGCAGAAAGAAATCCAAAAAATGCGCGGATATTGGATGAAGAGTGCTTACACAAATTATGTGAGACCGTTATTTCTAATATGCTACATGCTACCTGTCACTGTCGATGCATGAAAATGGTCGTCATTTTTATTATTACCTATGCTATTAAACTATCCAATAGTAAATGACAAGAAAGGAAAAACAAAGGAATACTTACATCTTTTTTTCTCTTGACATTTCCGGGTACTTGAGAGGGACCACCCATTCGTCTTGAGCCGCCAAATGGAAAAAATGGGGAATCTGGAGCAAATGATTCATCGACCGAATATCCACCCGCGTATGAGACCATACCATTGTTATCTACAGGTGCATACTGATTTTGATAAGGTGCCTTGTCTCCTGCAAAATTTAAAAACACAATGAATGATACTATCGTGAACTCGTGATATTTTGCAGATATCTCTACAAAATAGCTTTCCTTTATAATTATAAATAATATTTATGTACGTGTGAGTACGGTGTAGTGTTTTACGTGCAATGATAATGATATAATTGGGTATGTAGGTGATAGATATATTACATTTCGTGCAAAATTGTACATAGTTGTAACTGATGCGCCTGCGTGGGAAGAGAATTATGAGTCAAATTATACAAGTTGCGCAAGGCTCTTTATCAAAATTATCCAATAACATTTATCGTTATCATTCACTTATTGGTGCAAAATACTTTCCTTCATGTTTATTTAAGAAAATATATAGGTACGTATATCGTTTACGTTCAACAGTATCTAAATTTGCAGAATGACGATGAATAAATATAACATTTAAAAAATAGAAAAGTCCACCAATCCAAGAATACTGTTTTTTCTCTCTCCTTGCGTGCTTCGGGACGCAGTATTTTTATAGTAATTTATCTACTATTGTGTTTTAATTAAACCCTAATAAAGCCCCTACATGTATTTCAACATACACGCTGATCAAAATTAAGCTAGACGATCATTTTAAAAGAATCAAAGCACATATACCTGAAACCTGAAAGCAGAAAAAAATTGTAACGCATGTCTAAGATTACGCACTTGTCCGACTTTTAATTTTTCATTTTATCTTTCATTCTACATGATATAAGCCGTGGAACCCGTGTTTATATTATAAAAAACAAACAAAACGTTTTTACTACTACATAATCAAATATTGACAGATAAGGATTCACAATTTAAAAGGTTGTTTATATAGCCGCAATGAAAGTGGTTAATTGTCGGAAATGACCACTCATATTCCATCATCGAACATGGTAGTTCCATCATTGACCTCAATATCAGGAAATTATACGTCTTTCTTTGAAGAACCCATTATGGTTTTAATTTAAGGATAAACAACCCAGATAAATTTCTTTCCTAATCCACAACTTGTGTAAACACGTTATCCGTACCAGCAAACTATCATATCATTGTCAATAAACAAATTGACAAATTTTAGTGTAAATACGATTACAACTATCTAGTATACACTAATTATGAAAGTAAAAAAATTCTAGTTCATGAATTATGTTAACAAGCTAATATGCATACTACTGCTAGAGTTAATTACAATACCGGCAAATTGTAGCACACTTTCTTAGGTTACTGTTTCTTTTGCGTCATTAATTTTCCTTATGGTTTACTATTCCTTCATCCCTCAACAGCTTCTTGAAAAAAAGCTTGTAAGCTGTATGAGATGAGACGGCAAGATTTAGCTACAACTACAACATATCATTTGCATAAAGACATTTCCCTGGAATATAATTCACACCTAACACCAAGCCGTATACATGTGCTGGATACGTATACATACGTCTAGCTAGGTGAAGACTGGAACTGTCCCTTGGAAGTTCATGCCATGCTAAGCTGCACGTGTCGTGTACTTGACTATTTGGAATTTGGAATCATCATTTACTATGTACAAAGCGTGGTATACTACTTACACCTATTCTGGTTTACAGTAATTAATTTTGCAAAATTTCCTATTAAGAGATCAATATTTAAGAAACTACTTTAAATAGCACTGAAGTGTCAAATTTGATTATTTTAATAATTGGTCATCCTTCAGACAAGACATTAAGATAAATTTTAGAGTAATATCAACATAGATGCGAATATACAGCGGGAGGAGCATTATTATCTAAAAATTACTCTATTGACAATAAAGACCTTAAAGTCATTACGATATTGACTTACCCGTTTGTTTGTTTGCTATTTTGTTGAAGCAGTTTTGAAACACCTCGTAAAGGTGCATCGGTTCATCGTCACTCGCAGCCATTATAAAACAATGTTGTTTTTGTCGTTTGAATCACAACACAATTGGTAAAATAACCGTTTAAAACAACGTCTACTAGTCGTTACATATGTTTACGATAATCTCATTCCCGTTGGTGCGAAGCATTATCGGCTAATTTTTTTTACTGCAACAAAGTTTGCTCATGTTAAAGTCATCTCTACAATTATGAGTGATAAAATAAAGTATATCAACAATTCATTAACATTACTAACCACTAACCACAAAAAACATTTTTGCCATTCAATACTTGTGGCACTTTTACTCGCAAGATATATAATATAACGTCACTTACGAAGAAAAAAATTGTCAATAGACAAGATATATTTATTAAAAAGTTAAAACGTCTATACAATTTACAGCTGCAGTTTAAAAGTTGCTCCGAGGTTATAATGGACGGTTAGACAGTCACAACAAACACTAAATTAAAACTGTAAAAATGATTTAAATTCACCGGAACGCTGATATTCACGCACCCTAGATTATTCAGCAGCAATTGTCTTTTCATTGAAACAGTGCCACATTATTTCTATGCACAAAATATTTTCACCGAAACGAATGTAGAGAGAGAGAGAAGAAATATCTGTCTACAGAAGTCGTTGCAAAGTGGGTCTCCCCAAGTTAACTAGTTAACTGTTGTGTGCTGTGTAAAGTACACCCAACAGTAGCATAATTTTCCGGAAGCTCTTCTGAAGACAACATTTATTTACATTAGGAAAATGCAAACCATGTGTTTGGCACAGTTTCACAATTTAAGGTTAAATAAACGGCGTGTGATTGGTGATTTCATACCTTTCTTCTTCATTTGTCATGCCCTTATCATCATCATCCTTTATTTATCTGTTTATGATATACCAAAGGTTAGACAATCGTGTTTATTTTTTAATATTTGTATAAGATACGATTAAAGTTCCACACAGCTCGCTTTAAACTTGCTCCACAGTGATCACTCACTTGACTTTAATCACAAACATTTTATTTCTTTAGAGCAGCCCAACCATGTCACATCAGTACGAACCACTGGAAAATTCTACTTTCAAAACACTTTAACCTGTTTGTGTTTCTTTCTTTTTAACACAACCTGCCACAATTTTATTGCTTTTTCAAAACGTTACCACAACGGTGACGGCAGTTGACCACGTTTTATCTTTTGTCGACTGTATATGTGTGTATATCTACGTGTGTCCTTAAGAATGTCCAGTTAATTAACCACAATAAATCCAATGTAAAACTGTCCCGTGGTAGTGTGTTTATATGAAGTTAAAACACTATCAATCATGTTTATAACAGGGCTCCAATCCATGTTAGCAGTAAGGCGCCCCAAAGTATGAGTAGTAGTACCCTTCATAGTCTCCGATGTGCATATGACGAGTTCTCTGCTGTTTTTGTGTACGATGATGATCCCATCGCATTTTAAGTCAGTCAGCAGTAGTCAGCAAGTTACACTCTCGAGCAGGAGCAGCCAATACGCACCCTGTATGTATTTTATATTATTAACAATGCACAACAACACAATAACAACAGACAGACACTCTCTGAGGAAAATAAAAGAAGAGAGAATAAGGTTTTCCTTCAAAAAGTCCTCAACAACTCAACTCACTTCATTTCAAACATTGAACATTACTTCCCATTTTTCCATTTCTTTTTCTGCCAGAGAGCGAGAGAGAGAGAGAGACGTACTCCTAGTCATAGTATTTTACACACACATAGCCATGGACACGGCACACGGTGCTCACAGTAGTAAGCAGTAGTAGTAGTACTTGTACTCTCGCATAAAACAGACAAGAGCCAGTGAGCGGAGAGAGGGAGAGAGAAGAGGAAACAACCAGGCTGAAAATAAGCAAGTATATTATGAGAATATGAGATGAGAATGAGAAGAGAGCATCGAGGAGAGCAAACACACACACACACAGCTTTTACTTTACTTGATGCTTTTTAAACTTACTTTTATTCTCTTTTTCTTGCTTCCTGCCTGACTTACCACTACACGCACACTGGTTAGCTGCAAGCGTTTAGCTCCTTTTCAAGCCTTTTCTTTTAATACATTTTCCCCACTTGTCCAAAATACATATATAAGTATAGAACGACTAGCATCCCCATACTTCGCGTGCGATAAAGCCTTTTAGCTTGGCATCATTGCTTTTGGGGATCCGATGCTCTCTATCCACCAAAAAAAGTTATATCTTTTTGACTCACAATAAAAACCAAACTGGCCCTACCACTGCTTTGCTGCTGATTATGATGCTCTTCAAAAAATACATGCATTGTCTAGTAGTAGCGAGTTTTTTTCAGTACGCGTACGTTTTATCCGTGTACACATATAAATACAACACATATTACATGTTTGTGGGCATGTGTGTGTATGTGTGTGTGTGCGGAGGTTAACCGTATCCATATCGCATTTTGTTCGTATTGCATATTGATACAAGATCCATTTTTAATATATTATCTGGTATTTTAGTAATTCCCGTGTACACAATTCGTTTTACACAAAGCATGCAATCAAACAAGAAGCGAGAATGAAGATGAAAATGATATGAAGACGAGCATCATCATTGCTTCATTCTTTTTATGTGGATGTGTGTGTGTAGTTTGTGTGTATCACCATCATCATTCTGCCGTGGCGTGTGTGTCTGTGAAATGAGATAATACGTAAGGCCCATATTGTGTATTATTTTGCACTGGTGTTCAGCTTTTTACTTGCATGTACCTGTGTGAAAGAATAAGGTGATGATATGCAAGGATATGATCAAGATGAGATGAAATGAACAACGGCGAGAAATGATCTTTTTAATGAAGAGAGATTCATTTGTATGCATGATTTGTTTTAGGTATATATCTTAGCAATGGTATTCATTTTTAT
Organism: Callyntrura sp. NNG-2020; assembly: GCA_027744055.1. Lineage (NCBI taxonomy): Eukaryota > Metazoa > Arthropoda > Collembola > Entomobryomorpha > Paronellidae > Callyntrura > Callyntrura sp. NNG-2020. The sequence continues at coordinate 68,488 of JAHZNE010005030.1, forward strand.
TCCTAGTCCATCATATTTCATCGACCATATAGACGAATAGTTTTCCAGCAGTTATTTCAAACGAAAACTAATTAATACGTGAATAAATGAGGTATTACAATGGAGTGAAGGTAATTTATGCACGGCATAGAGAATAACATCATAAATCCATTATTGAAACAAGCCTATAAAATATGATGATAGAATGGCATTAAAATGGCGTTTAAGCTATAATAATAGGCGCTCACATCGACCGGTGCATTCAAAGGGGATATATAGCTATTATTGTCATAAATATGAAGAGGATTACTGGTCCCATGATATCAAAACCCCCCGAAATGATGTCGCTGTAATTCACCTTCATGTAAAAAGATTGTTAGTGCGGCTAACACAGCAATAAGTGAATCAAACCAGCGGTGCCGTTAGCAGTAGGAGGATGGTAACGAGTCATAATATTATTAGCTTAGATTCAAGAGGTCAAGTTTATATTTTGCAGATAAAGCATTGAGTTTTTCAAGCACTTCGTTGTATAGTAATCGTAGGAATTGCGGAATAAAAATTAATTTTCTAGCTAAATATTGTACTGAGATTGTTGATACTGATTAAATTCTGGTTATAAAAATATATACTGATTTATGTTTTAGTAGTATGAAAATAGTGTTGCATCTATAATCAAACGGGAACGATCATCTATAGAATTGTGCAATCTTAGAAGTAGAGAACATTATTGTGCATATATGGACGTAAGAAGCATCCTTTGCCTGATCCGACTCAAGCAAGAATGTTGGATTAATTTATATTTTTCTATATCCAAATCCCACCCATAAACTCCTTGAATTGTATAAAGCAGTAGTTGGAAATTGTGCTACATCTTTAAAACCACGATAAAATGAGATTGTAATGTAAATTTACAGCAAACGTAAAAGAGTTTCCATTCATAAATTCTACACATTTTAAAAAGTCGGTTTTCATATTTTCATGTGTTTATGTTACCATCTTCTCTTGGACATTTTCAAAGGAAAATGAGCATGCAAAACGTAAAAATTCTAACTAGTGTTGATCAAAATCAATAAAATGAAGAAAAAATGCAAAAATGCACCAGGTTTCCCTCATGCAACGAGAAATTCAGCATTGTTTCGTGCCTTATACTGTCAACTGTGGGTTACCTGAGAAACCAAAGTCGTCCAAAATATTTGCTATCTGGTAGCGTAAGTGAAACAAAACCGTTCCATACTAACCGTTGCAATTTTTTAGTCACAGCAAAATTCAAATATAACGAAGCATGTCACTATCCTTTCTATTAGTTAATCTTAGGTTCCATAAAGTAACAAACATTTTTTTAAAAGAGCGCTTCAAGACTCCCAACCAATGCATTATATCATGAAATACCGTACTGACATGGTTTGATTTAATTCTTTCGAATAATACAGGGCTAAAGGAACCAATGTGTATTAATTTTTTCCTTGTAGTTTTTATTTGGGAACATCAACTCAAAAATTTTTTTGACAGGCATGTAGCCAAAGCTTTGGAATTTTTCCCATGTAACGACTGGGCCACTATGACACTTCCATTAGGGTCATCGAAGTGGATTTGTCCAGAGAGAGGGCGATTAACACTAGTTCTCTCTTTACGGAAACAATGCAAAAGATACTGGTGATCGGCACAACAACGTTTAGCACTGACCCTGCATGGCCATGCATACAATGGTAACTAATAGTAATCAGTAGACGTTAGAGTTTTATGTAAATGCATATTGTAATTGTTTGCCAGAATGAAGTGAGCTTTTCACAAAGTTCAAAATACATCAAAAGAAGTTTTCTAAGACCATACTGTTGTTGCATATTTTGACGGATTAGCACATTTTTTATTTTTCTCTCGATTTTCACAATAATTCATTAAAAAACGAACCCTTTCGGCAGAAATCACATGGCATTGATGTTTTTTGCCACAGGGATAAAAATTAAGTAATCTTTTTTGTTGATTCTGTCGAATGCAGCTTCATATGTGATATAAAAAATTAATTCAGCTTTACTTCAGGTAATATGTATGTATGTAAGTAAGCCTTGCTTTGAATCGTGGATGGAACTGAAGCCGTTAGAATTAAATATAGCACTGTTGGCAAAATTAATTGCTTCCATCAAGGTAGTGTTACATGACTAAACGGGGTAGAATTTATATGCATAAATTTTCTATTTAGGATCTAGTGAGAGAGCAGTTTATTGATGCTTGGTCAAACTACACATTTTTTACACGAAATATTAAAAAGTTCAAAACCAGAAATTTGCCGCTAACCGATGTTGTAGATATGATAAACTCGACCCTATGTTGCCTAGGGGATAGTAAATCTAAAAACACTAAGAATTCCAGGCTGTTTGAACTTAATGATACTCTGAATGGAACACATGGAAATACCAAGATAGCACCTCTTGTAATTTTAGCATTTTAAAATACTCCCTCTTTACTTCATTTGAGCTGGAACGTAGTTTTAGGATGGAGAAATTGATACTTTTGGATAATAGAAGACGGTTTATCATACAGAAGCAAGAAATGTTTATAATTTGTCAGTATGACATGAATTACCGTTTAAATGAGTAAATATTTTATCATCTGATTAATTTTTCATTATTGTTACCAAATATCGTTTATTTAAGCTATTAAAATTGTGTAATTTGTTGCATATAAGCTGTTTTTAACTGCATATTTACTAAATCAAAAAATATGCAGCTAATTGTAAGACCAATAAAATGATATTGAGCGATACCGTAATAATTTAAATTTTGCAGTGGCCAAAGTATAAATTCATTACTGACGTAAGTGAGATGTTTCTCAAAGTTACTGAAAAATTCATTTTGAAGCTGTTAAAGGTTGTCTACTATGTAAAGAGAATGGATAGCGGGCTCGTTTTTCTTGTATAGGTACATGGTTGGATTAAAATCAAAATGCGTGTTAAATACTACATTCGATTGGCTACTGTTTTGTACATTTGTCAGAAGTCGGACAATGACATGCATGCTGGCAATGACAGCACTTCTCAAGTGATCTTTTTGTTCGTTTTTCCAGTTGTTCTCTGACATTGTCAGTGCTATCACACCTCATAGTGTCTAGATCAGTCATAGTCATAAAGCTAACATGGATTTTGTTGCCCAGACAATTATCTACTAAATGTCTCCTAAAACCAGTTAATTCTCATTAATTGGGAAGTACAGGAAAGAAGTTTTCGATTTTCAACCAGGTCGGCACATGATTTACTTGTAAAATACAAAATTTGGAGAGCTTACTGCTACAGGTTCTGAACCAAATTGTATTGCTGCCTTGAAGACCATCGGTTATTAGTATTATTACACACCAAACCACATTTCCAAAAACTTAATTGTTTTGACAGGACTGTCCGGAAAAAATATGATTTTACAAACATTTTTTCAGCATTAAATCTCCAGTTGGACATTTCCATCCTGCTCCTGTCCCCTCACTCAATGTAGTTCATTTACTATAATGTGTATCATAATTCCATGGATGCCTACTTTAAGTTTTGATGAAGTTCTCTTTCAATATGTTCATTATGTTGTCCTTTATTAGAACTATACTTGCCATGTGCTCTGAGAGGGACTCTTTCCGTACCGATGAGTGCCACGAAACCAGCAATATCCAAATTTTCATCAAATCGCACTCTGATCATTGGAAGTCACCTTGAGATCATTTTATATATAACTGTTTTTAATATTTCGTGTTCATGGCGAAACTGGTTGAATGTGAACGTAGAGTGAAAAGCATTTTTTAATAGTAAGAAACATTGAGTTTTGTAGGTCCTTCTTGGAAAGGTCAGTTAGGGGCACTGTAGGGGAAATGAAAATTCGGAAAAACATTTTAATGGTACTTCAGGATGTTGTGATTCCGAATATGCAAATGGTATGTTCCTAAATATCACTCATCTGAGGATATGCTAATTTTAAAAAATTCTCTTTACATAGTAGGCGCCCTTTATTAGGACGTAGTGGCGAGAAAGTGAATAAATTGTTGTTCGCTATTGAAATATTGTATTTTTGTTTTCTGGGTTCTTCACTACTTTTTATTTAAAAACACTCACAGTAAAGCATAACTATTTCATTCAAGGACGGCATGAATGAGATGTGGACAAATCAATTGCATTCCATTTCATTGGAATAGAAAAACAAATCTGTACGTAAATTAAAGTTAGAATTCGTGCTTTGAGGTTATCACCAGCGAATATTTGAAATAAATAACCATGTGAACCATTAAATTTTCATAAATTGTGGTCGCCGAGTCGTCGTGCTTATCCCAATTCTCCATAACAAGGGACCTGTTATTAGAATAGACAGGAAGCGGGCAGAAAAATTGATCCAAGGAAAAGATTGTTGTATATATACTCTATCTCCTTGGCGGTAGAAAATTACTTTCTGTGCAAAATATGGTGAAATTCTAAAATAAAGTGCAGCAATTGGC
>JAHZNE010005031.1:0-11542 GCA_027744055.1 Callyntrura sp. NNG-2020
ATATCAGTGACCTGTACATCAGAATCAAAAAGCATATTCAGAAGCGGTTTGTCTGGGATTGGAATCATTGCACATCGAGCGGGTAGCCTTTGTGGTGATTCAACAATCGCTATTAAATGCATTATTAGCAAAAGAGGAGTACCCAATAAAGATGTTTCTTTTTCCCTCTCCTCATTTTCCCTTGACTGGATTCTCTACAATCGCGCGCTGAGATTGCTGTTTTTATTGTGACTGTTGTTACTGCTGCTGTGTTGTTCCTCTCCTGCTGCTTCTGATTGTGATGATGATCGTCATCATCTGATATCAATGCCAATGCCGTCGTCGTCGTGCGTAGAGGAGAGAGAGAGAGAGAGAGAGAGACGTGGGGTAACAAATGGCAATAAATGGGAAGTTTAAAAGCAAGCCAGATTTTTTTGTCTCCTCAATACCAATAATAATAGCGCAGCGGGCGGCCGTTTTCATCGCCTCTCCTTCTCCTCCTCCTTTTTCTGGTAGCACCACAACAGACAGTCAATAAGGCAGCATTCGCACAAAGAAATATATTCATTTATTCATTCAACTCAACAATTCAATCTCGCCACGACGAGTTCATCAGAGGAGAAGAAGTGGCGGTGTGGTGGTGGTGATGGTGTTCTTCGGCTGTCCTGCCGTTCATGATGATAATGATGACGATCCTATAAACTTGTACACGGCTTTTGCGTGAGGAGATGATTACTACTATCACTGCGGCTACTATTATTATTGTTATTATTATCGTCATTGTCATCATCATCATCGTTACAAAGAGTGCATTATAAGATTAGAAGGATGATGAAGCACAATATTATTGCTGGATTAGAGTGCATTGTTCCAATTGTCCTGCTCTTGTTTTCACAACAAATAGAAATAATATTAATGGCTGTGCACACTACTGCACTCGCACAGAAGTTGTTGACTAGATGAGAAATGACTTAATGCTGGCGTATAATAACTATTTATGTGTGTATGATAAATTTCTTGTCCGGCCCCCACGCTGAGAAATGTGGATCTTTTTTCTTGACTACAAAACATCTGTCAATGGCACAAGATAATCGGAACTTTTCGAGACATATTTTTATCGCGACGATCGCTCGCCACGTGGAATCCTGAAGAAAGGACATGTCTGAATTTGAATGAGTTATGTAGTCGCGCAGAGACCATTTATTGGGTATTTAAATGACATGCGGCTAACAACGAGAAAAATGTTCACGTGATTTTTATCTACACAGGCATTACACACGATTATGGTAGATGCCCAAAGGGAAGGGAGCAACGTCTTATAATAATACCGCGGGTCACCGAGCCTGTACTGTACTGCCATAACAAGTTCCTGTTGTTACAGGAAGACAATTAGGATTACGCAATGGTACAAGTACAGAGGAAATAAGAAGGTCTACACATTTTTAGCCGGATCCTTCTCGTTATTGGTATTGATACAGTATTCATTGTCGTTAATAATACGTGTCTCGTTTTTGTGGGTGAATGTTTTGTCTCGAGAGACTGGATACATTTTGTACCTTGCAGGCCTTATTATTACGTTACATGCTCCATTTTTGCTTAATGTCCACCTTCCTTTTTCTCCGTATTTCGCTTCCAGCTATGCGCTCTACCTTGTCGTTCAATTTTTGTCGTGTCGTCTTCAGCGTTATCCGTCTTATTCATCAGTACAGCTCATTTTTGTTGCTGCTACGGTGTATCCATGAGAGAACTGCATGGCTCACTGCATTTTTGTATCTTCATGAAGCCTCCCTCTTTTCTACGGAATACCGTCAACCTGCTACTGCTGCTGTTATATTTGCTCTTTGTAAGCAGCTTTACTTTTTCTGCTCTCTTTATTCTGGATACGTAACTTCCATAGTTCCCTACACATTTTTTCTTATTATTGCTAAAGACTAAAAGAGAGAATAGTTAGCTCGCCTTCTCCCTCTCTCTACTTTCTCATCTCTCTCTGTACAGCTTCTGCCTCTATTATCCTTCCTGCCAGAAAGAGAGTCTGTGTGTTCGTTGCGTGTTCTTATGTGTATCAATCTGTCCACGTGCCTATAATAGATCATCCATCCTCCTTTGGTTTTGGTTGCTTGATTGCATCGTTTACTTCATCTTGGCATCTCCTTCCCTCCCCCTCCCGTACCCCTGTCTCCTTAAGAAAATCCTGGAAGAAGACGAAGAAGGAAGAGACTCGCAAAGATATTAAAGAGCACAAGAGCACACACACAAAGTAAATGAGGTATACACACGTAAAGTACCTAGTTTTTTAGTTGTATAATACAACTACCAGCGTACTCTCGCTTTCAGCCGTCCGGTAATATAGTTTTCTTTCGAGACAACAGAATTATAAGAGTGTATATGCGTGGATGTGTGTTGCTCTACACAAACTCCGCTTGTAGCTAAGCCGCCTGTATATCTTTCTTGCCATTATTTACACTCGCGTGTCACGGCTTTAAATCAATTGCACTGCACACATAGCAAACAAGACAAGATGAAGTGGTGGAAGCAGCAGCAGCAGCATCAGCAAGCGCAAGGAAGAGAAAAGAAAAAGCGAAATGAGTTGGTGCTTTATTTCCTTGAAGATAATGTAATATTACCACGGCACGCTGATCGAAACAAGCCATATCCGCCTCATCATTATCATCATCATGATCACCATCGCAGACTCCATTTCTGACGACGACGACGATGGTGAGGATGATGGCAATGAAGATCATCATCATCTCATCGTCATTGGAAAGGCAGTAGCTCTCTGCTTCTTTTGGCGTATTCTCTAATAATGCCGTTCTACTGTTGATCTTGAGTGATCTACTCTTACAGCGACTTTGAAACGAGAGCGGCACACGTTATATTCTCCAGTGGCTGGAGGTACGTACATGGATATACAACCGGCATAGTTTACAATACCACAGCGTCATCATCGTCAATATGAGTGTCTATTAGTCTTGTTCGTAGCTCATACAACCTTCCTATTTCACCTTCCCTTTTCTCTCCATTTTTTTTACCGATAGCAGTGTTCCAGAGAGGATCTCTGGAAAAATAACATTAGCGACGGAGCGAGAATGGCAGGCAGAGATTGAAACTCATTTAGTAAGAACGTCGTCTCCATTTTCCTCTGTTTTTTTTTCGGGGAACGCGCGGCGAGAAAAAGAAGTGGGGAAATGGAAGAAGGAAACAGGAGGAACGTTAAGAATAAGAGGAGTGTGCGATGTAGGTAGATATTTACATCGTCTCTCTGCACATGCATATGGGAGGATGATTAAACAGAGTGACAGGAGGCGTAAATCATCTTTTTTTAGAAGGGTAATATCCTTTCTTCGTTGCTTATATGCATTTTGCAGCGGAGAATGAAAAGGTGATTTGCGATGAATTATCAAAGGACTTGATTTAATACCGTCGTGTGTGTGTGTAAGGAGATGTAGAACAAAACACGTATACACTGCTGCTGGTGTGTAGCAAAGCAAAGCAAAAGCGTAGAGAAATGCAGGTGATCATTTCCATTAGCACCAGCGCAAACTGTGTACTTGAAACTGAAAAGAAAAATTGTTCGGAGCCACTCACCAAAAATGGAGGAGGGATGAATAATGCAGATATAATAAGATACACTGCTAAGTAAGCATTAAAAATTATTTATAAAAAACAAGTGTGCCTTTCCCGCTTTGATTTTGTAAAAAAATCTCTTCCATCCATTAATTCCATAAAACACAGATGCGACAAGCACGGAACACTTTGCATGTAAATATCAACGGCCACTATGGTTGTTCACAGGATGACTGGAAGCAGCAAAGCTCTCTATTTAAAGACGTATTATGCATTTGCTAAAGGGGACGCTAAGAGTACCACGAATAGAGAAATAATGATGATCACGGAGTGTAATGAATATGCATATTTGTTTGATGATGATGCTGATGAGCAGTTGAAAACTTGATCTTCAAAAACAAAAAATCTTTTTCTGAGAAGTATGCCGTTCCATACGAAAAGATGACAAGAATGAGGACTCTCCTCTTTGGAGGACTGACTGACTTTGGCTAAATACTTCATAATATGAGTAAAATGCATTTTTCCTTTGTTCAGCGCCGCCGAAAAGCCGAAAGTGGTGATGGGGAGAGAGTGAGGGGGCTTCGAAACGCAAAATAGGAGGACAGCCGCCAAAACAGAAGAAAATGGAAGATGTATACGTAGTATTACTACTACTACTACTACTATTGCTACTCTTGTCTCATCAAAGATGATGTGATGACGACACTGGTGCAGATGATGATAAGGGGGAGGATAGAAGGGTTTTCAGAATGGCTTTTAGTTTTTACACTCGTCCTTTTGGAAGAGTTGAAGTGCAACAGCAATGAAGGCGATGAAGTAATAATCTTCATAAGAGAAACTGCATTTTCGCTGCTTCTCCTTTTCTTCAACTTGAAAGCATTTCTGGCTTTCCTGAAAATTCCCTCATTGCATTCCACCCGTTGTTCTCTTTTTGTCAGTCGGTCTTTGGTCCGTTTTTGTTTAGTCTTTCTTTTGGTTGTCTTGTTTCGAACCAGTGGAGAAACTCAATAAAATAACCAGAAGCAGCTATTATGTATAGTGCCATATTGCCTTGTTGCTTTGTACAGCTTATGGTAGTCAAGAAAGTCAAGCAAGAAGGAAAATGTCGCTGTACCGTTTCCCTTTCTAATTTGCTTTAAAATTGTAAAATGAAAATGTTCCGAAAGGATGTTTCCATTTTGCTATTTCCTCCTTGTTCTCTTTCCATTTATAATTTTATGGAAAAATCAAGTACACAACTAAATCGGAAGTTCAGTTACACTTTTCAACAACTTCATTACATCCAAATGCTGCCATAGCGTGCATACAAGCTGTGATGCTGCTTATCTGACACCATGTACATACAGATTTTGTACTACACAATTATTATGGTCGTCAAACTTGTGCATATCTGTATAAGTCAGACTCAGACAACAAGTCTTAAAATGCAATAAATGTGAAATATCAACTCTTCAACAACTGTGTCTACTATTCCCGTTCGCCAAAGGAGTTTTCTATGATTTTAACTTTCAATTTTTTACAATTTGATGAGAGAAAATCCCCTTCACCAAATTATGCTACAACACACCACCCACTACTGTGCGTAATGTAAGATAGCGTCACCACTTCAAAGTCAATTCGCTCTTATTCCGTCTGTCTTTCCCTGCGTAGTTGTTGCCTTGTCGATACTGCAGCAGTTGTCAAGAGGAAATGTAATGTTATTCCCGCATATAATAGGCAATATGCACTTGAGTCAACGACTACTCGACTACTTATTGTTACAATTTTTGTCCTACCCCCGTCGTCACCACTCCTTGTTCGATTTCTCCCTAAATAACATGCAAACATGATCATCATCGTAGTTTCATATGCACATTTCTCTCTCAAAATGACAGAGCAAACATACGACAGGATAATAACAACCCTTTCCTTCTCTTGCACCGTAATGCAAGACAGATGCAGGCATTAATACAAATAAATACGATGCAATCATGCAAATTCGGAAATATTTTCCTTTCGTTTCCAGCTCAAATAATGTGATTTTTTCCCTTTTGCATTATAAATGATCAGCTGGCAATTCCAGAATCAAGGACAACGCATAAAAAGAAAAAACTGGAAAACTTCGGTTTCTTTCTTCTTTCGTTGCTCCAATGCCGACGCACCCATGTGCGCGTAGTAGGCACACACGGCGCAGTTCAATGCGTACATATGCGTGCGAGTCGAGTATTTATTTATTGTACCCAAGTTCCATAAAAAATGGAACATCGGCATCGAGCAGTAATCGCATTGAAGGAAAAGAACAGCATTCCGAAGCTGCTTATCTGATTGGATTTTCTTATTGTTGTTTTCTAGTGCGTATATCGTTTATTGATTTTTATTCTCGCAGCCCGCATTCATTTCCCAGGGACGATGATGATCCTCATCGTGATAGCCTCTCTGCAAGGATGATCGGTTTGTTTCCTTTTTCTTATCATTCGTTTCAATATTTTATTTATGTCTGCCTGTCTGCCTATTCATTTGTAAAAGGGAAATTTTCCGCAGAGCAGCAGTGTGTGCCCACTTACACGACTAATATAATCTTTTATCTGGTTTCTCCTCCTCATCAGCCGCAGTCTGATTTTGGTAAAACAAACAAGCGCACGCCAACTCTCTATCTCTCTATTCTAATAGCAGGGTAACGAGCTGACTGCACTTGGTTATCAAATCAACGTCCATGCCTTTTTATGCTTCTCCAGTTTCTAAATTCTTGTCATCGACCATATTTCAAACCTTCTACAGAGTAGAATCCTCCACTGGAAAAAAATCTCTTTTGCGATCCTCCAGCTGTCAGTCAGTTTATCCATCGATCGCGTCTTCTCTTTCACTCTCTCGACAAGTGTGTTCAGAGAAAAGAACAAAAACCATCCAAATCCATTTAGGCTAACTAGCTTGATCCTCTTTAGTGATTGTTCTTGCTCTTCATGTGTGTGTATATGTGTGAATGAGCAAAGCAAAAAGCAATGCCAATTGGAGAGCATATTAAGTAACAATACTACTACTACACGCACGTTTTTTCCCTTCCATTCAAAAACGTTACTGCACACACGCTCTCCATTTTTTTCTCACTATTACTACTACCCATTCAGAAAGTAAATAGATAAGCTGCTTTTTCCTCGAGTAACACATGAGAGCAGAGCAGAAAACAGAGATGAGTATAAGTAGTGTACTTTTAAGCTTGTGTGGGAAATTACGCAAGACAGGGCATCAACGTCGTCGTCGTCTCTCTCTCTCTCTCCCGTATCACTCTACTGCTCTGGCTGTTAGCAAACCGAGTAAACCAAGCAAATAGTGAAACGACTTAACAAATAGAAAAACAGGCAAAACGAAACATTGAGCAAGACAAAAAAGGAAGAGAGAAAGGCTTGTGAAATATTTCTGTGTACTGGCTTGTATCCCACCATCATCGTCATCCCTGTTATCATCATCAAATGGTCAGAATTAGCCTTGTAGGTTGGTTTACTGTAGACATAGTCGTCTACATTCCCATCCCAGGGAGCTCTCTTTCCAACTCCAAGGTTTCCTCTAAAATTTCCTTTTAAACTTTATTTTAAGCGGTGTGTGTTCAAGTGTTCGTCATGCAGAGAGAGTGAGAGGAGAGAGCTACACAGCGCAATCTAATATAATACATCATATCTTGCATCATCTCTCCTAATATGAATTACGGTTGCAATCCTTTCTCTCCTTGTTGTAGGTGCTTTTTCCCAGTGCAAATCAAATAATTCATGCCTTTATGAATAAAATGTCTTGGTGCACTTCTCCAGATGATGTAGTTATTTTAAGATAATGCGCGCCCCACGTCGCACCCCGTGAACTGCATCTCTCTCTCTCTCTTTCACTCTTTACTTTCAAGCGGCTGGTGTCTTTTCCCAAGTGGAATGTTGTTCGTGGTGCATTTTACTGAGAAAAAAGTTCCTCTATTCATATCACACTTCATATTTTTATACGGGAAATAATATGTATGCACTTCTTAGTGCCAAAGCAATCTCTCCTCCTCCTCCTCCTGTCAGGGTGTGCAGCAACAGCACACCAGCTGAAAATTGAAAATAGACTGGGAAAAGTGTTAAAGGTTGAAAAATAGTGAAGGCCGACTACTCCCACGCGGTTCTGTCTACAATATACATAATGTAGTTGTGTACACACTACACCCACACCGCAGCTTATACTGCACTTGTTATATATATATATATACCTCTGTTCAGCTGGAGGTTTCTGAACTTGACATAGAGACAAAAAAGGAGACGCGGAAAGAACGAGGAATTACGCAAGTTTATTTTTTAGCCGTCTCACTCCAGACATTTTTCTTAAGTTGAGTGCCCCAACGATGCTACACACTATTCCGGTATAATGGCTACACAGAAACACTACAAAGTATCCAACTACAGTACAGTGTAACTGCCACGGCCATGCCGGTTCTTTTTTTCTTTTTAGAAAAAAATAGAAATAGACTGTATGACACACACAGAAAGAGAAAGTTGTCGAGTTCAGAAGGAGAGACAGTGTATGTATATATATGTATGTGCGTGAGAGAGACAGAAGTAGAAAAAACCAACAGAGGAAATCCATTTTGTCTCCAGCGTTTTCCCAACATTTTCACGGCTTTCTCTTTCCGTTAGAAAAACTGGCGGTGGTAATGCTGGTGGAAGGCCCCGAAAAAAAACCCGGAGTCTGGCAAAAAGGACCAAGTAGCAAGTTTCTTTTGGAAAACGCGTGTAGTAGAGGAAGTGCTTCTTCTCTACGATATTTTCCACTTACTTAAGTGAAAACTTTTTTCACGCAAACATACACTTACCATTTCATAATGTATAATCCTTTTACAACTACTTATATTTCATAAAAAGGATACACCAGAGAGAGAGAGAGAGAGAAGCTTGTTTAAGCCAACAGCAGTGCAAAATTGATAAGTAAAAGAGGAAAGAGAAAAAGAAGAGTGTAGTATCAACCTAAGTGGAATGACTGTCGACTTTTCCTGTCTTATTCGCATTACATTACATTATAAAGAACATCTCTCTTTCTCTCTCTCTCTCCCTCTGCTTATCTTGAATGCTGATGTTGTAATCCTTTTTTCTGATACTCCCCCGCTTTTCTACATACCCGGGAATACACGCGCTCGACACGCATTCATGCCGAGACTATGTCTTACTCTATTTATATGATAAACGGGCATACTCTTCCTGATGTACACACATATCTCCCGGAAATGGCTAATAATAGCGGTTTTTTGCATGACTTTTCTCTTTAGTTTCAACTTTGTGCACCCTTTTTCAAGGCTAAAAGAGTGTACAAGTGTATGTGTGTGTGTGTGTGTGCCCTGTTATGTTTATTCGCAGAAACTTGTATAAGGTGTACAAATGTATGTACACTTGACTGCCTCGCAACTTTTTCCTCGCACCTGAAAATGTAAAGGGGGAAAAGAAATAAAGTTACTACAAGTGGCATTATTTTCTTGGGGAAAGTTTCTTTTTTTTCGACGTCTCTCCTTCGTCGCTCAATGTGTCCCGAGTTCGAGAAAAAGGTTTTGATGTTTGCTGCCTCACATTAAAAGTCACTTTCACTTTAGCTCACTCACGCTGTGAGTTTGAGTTTTGTGACGGGCTAGATTACAGGGTGTTTGGAGAGAGAAAAGGGACATTTTTGAGAGGTAAAAAGTAAGATGTTATTTTGTTGCGGTGCGGTAGTGCACAAGAAATAGTTAATGTGATGATGACGAGCTCTCTTTATTCCTCTCTATCTTCACTCTCTCTCTGTGCGTGTGTAAATATGGGCATATTATTGCCTGCCATTTATACACATTACCACTTCACAATATTTTTTAACCTTATTACTACTGTTTCTCTAGATAACACCCGACAAAAGGGGAAAACTAAAAAGAAGACACGTCTCCGCGTAAATTTTTCATAAACGTTTCCAAAACAGCGGGAGATAACCATATACTACGAGAGTGAAAAAGGAGTTTTTTGGCAGGTCTTCTGTTTTTCTTTTTCGAGCTCCCTTTCAAAATGTCACTTTTTCCCTCTCTCAGCTCTATTCACCCATGGAGTAAATGGACGGTTAATGTACATGTCATAATACTTTTACCCACGCCGGTACACCAACCCTCACTAGCCCCATCATCACCACCACCGCCACCACAACCACCTGCACTTTATCCCGGCCTCCATCATTATCGTCATCATCGGCATTTTCAAGTGCATAAATATGTACGGCACATTTCACGCGTAAACTGCAATCTTGATTGACGTCTCGTGCTACACCGCCCCGTAGCAGGCACTCTCATCATTCCATCACGCAGCGGTGGCGGCAGTATGAAAAAGAAAGGAAACTATCAACAGCAATTTACAAACGGACGAGAGTGGACGTTTTGGGACGTGGCAGGTATTTTGTCGTCGTCATTATCATAATGTAATAATATCGGCTAGAGACTATGTATGGGAGTATTTAGCAGTTGGAACTGCGTTGCGTCTGTCAACTCTTTAAATAATGGTATCATCTTCTCAGGTAGAAGGACTGATATTAGGCCGTTCAACTGTCTTGTCCAGAACGAAACGAACGCTTTTATAGACAGAAATGAGCTGTGCATTTGATAGTATATATTCACTGTATATGGAGGTATTTGATTTTATTAAAAAATAGCGAAGCAACACTTGATACTTAAAACGCTCACAAAAAGTAACTACATATTTTGGTAGTGTCGATCCGCCACATCGTACCTGCAGCATCAAAATATATTACCCCGTTACAAAAGATCAGAATCGAAAACCTTATATTAATTTATAATACTATTCAGCTAAAAATATTTTAGCGACGGTTTGCTTATTCAAAATAAAAGCTGTTTGACCATTGTTGCTGCAGTTTCCCGATTTAAAACAAAAAAAACACCTATCATGTGGTAGTGGTGAGCTAGATAACAGGCAGCACCGCAGGTAATTAAATTAATGGCTCTCCTTCTCTGTAACACATGAAGAGAGACTCCTTTAAAAAAAATAAACAGACGCTGGCAGCGGCCACTATCATCTACCTCGGTTGACGTGTTGCTTTTTGCAAAAAATAAAAGTATTATGTTTGCATACATCGTAAAAGTAACGCGCACTGTTGGTGTTTACTTTGCTGAAAGATATTACCCCGTCATAAAAATAAACTATTGAATATACGCACGGATTTTTATATAGACGTTACTCCTCTGCCATAAGCCACGTTCTACGCGTCGCCCAAACAAAATAGGACAAGTAAACATGTACTACTAGACAGTTTTGCGGTTGTATTGCTGCCGCGGGAGGATGATGTGGTAAAAAAGGAAAAGTGGGAAAATAAAAGGCCCATTTACTGCCGCCATTGTCCAAAAATTCAAATCCAAAGTGCTATATGAATGGTAATGCAAAGTGGGGATAACTAACATTTTTAGAGCTTCATTAAGCCGTACTTGGTACTAAAAATGTAAAATAGCCTGGTTGTGCGTAAAGCATTTTACGTGTAACATAATATACCTGGATAAACACATAAAAACGCGAGGAGTTGCTATGGAAGTGTAATAAAATAAGTGATAGGAACAACATAATGAATGGTGCTGCTGATGATGAAATGAGCAGAGGGACATATGAAGTGGTTCTTGTGGACATGCTGCAGCGGGACTAAACCCCAAAGAAAGATGACGCGCGAGGAGAGCTAGTAATTTGCCTGGAAAATTTAGTGGCTTTTCATTATTATTCCATTCTGAGAAGGAGAAGTCGAAGAGGATTATGTTGTACTAAAAATAAGGCTTTTTGTTTTCTTGTGGTGAGTGTCTGTGGATACCACTCGCCTCTTGAAAAGTCTGGTCTTCGTTGGGCTTCTCCAACTTTTTCATTGTCATCCTCTTCACGGTCGTCGTCGTCGTCGTCATCGCTGTTGTGAGGAGTGGGAAAAGAGGCATCCACTCTGAGATAATTACAGGTATTATTTACTGGAGACCTTTTAGCACCTTGCGTACACACAAGAAAACAAC
>JAHZNE010005032.1:0-54936 GCA_027744055.1 Callyntrura sp. NNG-2020
CCCTTGTCTCTTTTTGTGCGATGATTTCATACGGCAGCTTAAATTGTGGAGGTTGCTGCTGTGTAAAAGAAGCCGGTCTTTACGATCCTCATGCGAGGATGCCTTAACATCTACCTACCTCCTCACTCCAGAAGCACCATCAGCGGTAGAATGAATCTCAAGCTCATTAAGAAATTCAAAGAAATTCGTGTAATAAAGACTTTTTGATCATTTTAACCTGAAAAGGTGAGTTTTTCATACGAGGAAATATAAAACCTCACTCCCACAGGGACCAACGTTAACGTTTTAGCTCTTCTTACTGTAAACAAGGTCATGCATTTTAATCTTGGACTTTTTGGAGAGAGAAAAAAATTAAGAAGTTATCATCAGTGAGCCTTCGTGTGGTTTCATTATTGCGTCTAATCAGCGCAGGTGACAGGTAGATGATGTAACAATTTTAGCTTTATAACCTTTTGTATTTTTCAGATCCGGATACAGATGCACCGTAATGGACCCCGCCATTATCCCTGCATTATCGTTTGAATGTTGACTACAATTTAGACATAAATGAATGCTATTGAATACGACACGGATTATACAAAGTAGATAGTATACTGTATAGTAAGTTTAACTGGTTATCATTTTTTTCAGGTGAAATGTTGCATATTTCCCTAGTTTACTGTATCATGTCGTAGTTCATGACTTGATCAAAAAATGCAATATTATGCACTTGCAAGAAAAAAAACACTTCATGAGACAGGCACACATTAATTTATTAATTCATGTCATGTCATGTCACAAACTCAGGCAGACAGATAAGACAGTAAGATACATAAATAAAGTGGTTAATCGTATGCAGGTTTAATATGATCATGCCACACGATTTTTATTACTATTGAGAATTGAAACAACATGATGATGACGATGATAATAATCAAGAAACGTCTCTGTTTGTGAAAATAATATCTTAATTTTCTTAATAATCATAATAATCGTAACATTTTTCCTGCGTGCATGCTTCACTATTTGCTCAACAATCAAGACAAAATATTTCAATTCAAATGTGCAGTATCAGGATCATAATCATCGTCATCATCCTCATCCTCGATGGTAGCGATCATCATCATCGCCAGCATCAACCTAATATCATGACTTGGTATGACGAAACGAAGAAATGAGCTAGCTGGCTCAAAGAAAAAGAATGTCGACGAACTAGTTCTTTTTTCCTTCTTGCTCCTTTCTCCCTTATCGTAAAATAAACATATGCTATTTTTTGCTTATCATTTAGTTCTCATTGGTTTTTTACAACGACTCCTGGTAAAGTCGTATAAACGAAGTGAATTAACATTATGATAATTACAAGTGGCCGTATAATATATTATATGACATCATCAACAAACGTAAGCTAACTTACATCGGGGAAGAATCATTAGAATCAAGTCATCCTGATCACCGTAATGGCATGTATCTGTGTGTAGACCTCATTAAATTAACTGGCAGTGCTGCATATTATGATTATTGTTATTACTTTTCCCCTTGTGTTGTTTTACACACTCGTTGTGGTCGACGAGAAAAGAAGGAAGAGGGTTATTGCTGTGTGGCGGCTACGGACTAAAAGTGACCGTCTCCTCTCATAGATTTTACCCAGGTGGTAGCTGCTAGGTAGGCAGGTAAGAACGTTGGGTGAGCGTATGAAAATTTTTATTGTCGCTTTTCCAAGGAATGCAAAAAACCCTACGTTTGAAACAAAAGAAAATCGCAGAAAATATCCACAAAACTTTGTTGTATTTTATGTTGAGTTTTTAATAGTTTTTAAACTAAATGTTGGTGTAACTCATTCATGGTGGCAGTGACAAGGAAATGGGGAAAAACATAGTTTCTTTTTATCTTTACAAAGTCCATACAGTTTTACGTTTTGAAATGAGTGACCAGCTGTTCCTAACACGGTTGCATTTTGCTTACGCTCTCGCTGCGCTGCAGCACTGCAAAGTTATCCTCCTGTGGTGGTTGGAGGTTGATGATGGTCACTGGTCACTACTTTTGCGGTGTTTCTTTCAAGCATGTTATGTTCTTCTCCACTTTTTCTACTGACACGGCTGCTTCTACTTGTCAGCGTCAAGCAAAAAAATGCAAAGTACAAAGCATTTTCGCCACGAACATGCACACACGCATGTTCCTCCCTTGTGTGCTCCTTCTCACTCAAAACTCAAACAGTAATATATTTCTTTTCGCGTCTTTTAATTTTCGCCTCGGCAGCCGAGCCTATGGTTTTTATTGCTTTTTCTGTTGTTTTCTTCTCCCTCTCCCATCTCCTCTCGCTTGTACTTCATCGGAAACATTTTTTGTTTGTATAATATACTTCTTTGCTGGTTGTTGTTGTTGTAGCTGAAAACACTGTTTGAAAGAACATGAGCGAGTGTGGCAACGACGCGGTAGAAGTCACAAAATAGCTGGCAAATATGTCAGCCATGTTACTTGTTCGCATGACTTATGGCTGTGGGAATATAAATTTTCTGACCTCATCTCGTTTCTTGCTCGAGAACGTATAAAAGTATACACATACACTTGTGAAGAAATATAATGCTCATATAATTTCAAATCTCGGCAGATCCTCACAAGAGATGAAATAAAAAACAAATCATTGCGCTGATTGTCATTTAGGTACACATATACGTACGAATTAACGTACAAAGCGAATAAGAGTACACACCAGAACGAGATGAAAAATTGCGACGTTTTTGTAGTCTCCCATTTCATGTCAAAGGAGAGTAACAGCGAGTTACATTTATCTTTACCAAATTTTAAATTCAGACTACGGTGGTGTGTATACGAACGAGGGGAACGTTATTATAGCATGATATCCTTTTTCTCTTGCTATAAATTACACTACAATTACGGTATGCCACAACAGGACTACTATTCAGCACTCAGTGGCAGCATGCTGATATCCCAACATTGTTTAATGAAATGAAGCGAGCTTCTTTTTGCAATAAATTTAATAATATTATTACTTTACAGACTAATGACTTCAAAATATCGAACCGAAAATGTTACCAAACCAGATAAGATGATGATAGGTATAATAAGCTGTTGTGGGGTTGGGGTTTCATAGTGTAGAGTTAAAATAAATGATATCGTGTGACCGACACCACTAAATAATCGTCAATTTTTGGGGTTTCTTATGATTACCAGTTGATTGCAGAGCTGGTGGTGTGTTTGATGGTGGTACTGGTAGTGATGGCAGTCTTGCCAAAATATAAGGCTATATTGTGTTTTCCTACATGAGCTGCATACACAGAACCAACTACATGCCATCAAAAATGCCCCCAACTTCCAAGGCACGTCTGTTTCAACACCACCACTACCGTTTGCCATTGCCATATTAACCCTTTACGTCTGTTAAAATTACTCATTTTTATTCTCATTTCGTGCTGATCATTTGATCATCCCAATGAGTTATTACACCAAACATTTCAGAAGTGATTCCGTCTTTTAGTTTTCTACAAGATTGCAATTTGTGTGCACACATACCATTTTATCATGACAGTGAGTCAAAACAGGCCACTATTATCCATTTTACACGTTAACTGCTACCAACATCGTCAACAATATATATTCAGTCAACAATTGCATTCTTTTCCCCCAATAATTCATTCCCTTTTCTCCTGCAATAACGCAAAAAAAACCTATCCCACTTCTAAGAAGCTAAGTATAAACAAGTGAATAAAGCACAATTCATTTTATGTGTATTAATAATAATAATGCACTGACGTCTGCGAGAATACGTGCCATCAACAACATTAAGGTAGGAAATATTACATATAGGCAATGCAGGCACGTATAACAACACACTTAAAATGATAAACAATCGTATTGTAATCACAAAAGTAACGGGGAAATGGGAAGGAACCAAACGACAGCATTATAATGGTCATTTCAAAGGTTGTTTGCATTTGAAAATGGGTTGGCCACTACTACAACCATGCATGTATTGCTTTCTAGATATCAAAGCAAGTTATGACCTTCTTGTATCTTCCTGCTGATGCACAAATATGACAGTTCTGTGCACATTTCCTTGTGGGTTTCCATGCTCTTGTTTCTACTTTATTGATAAACAATTAGTTATTCCATTTGAAACAATGTCTTATATGAACACCAATACAACATGAGTGATACACACAAATGGATGATGAAACGGAACTTGGGGAGGAGACTTTGAGGATGAGAGTAAAGTTCTTGTACACCGCAAGAGGAAATGTTATAAAATGCACTTCTCATCTAGTTGTTGTCATTATGTTTACATCTGACACGGCTGTGTGCTATTTCTTGTCAGTATCGTATTACTTATCTTGACATGGACACGACACGAGAGCAGCGCGATTCCTCGTTAAGATACACCAGTCGAGTGTCTGTCTGGTAAGTAATGTCATGGAAAGAGAGGAGGAAAATGTTAGATTTCTCATTATACCTTGTGAAAGAAGGGACATGCCACCGCTACTGAGGCTGCAGCAGCAATAGAATATATTACTCCTGTGCAACGATGGCGGTGGTGGTTGTTGTTGCAGGAGGATGAGTTGCTCCTGTGAAAATGGGAAAATTTTATACACACACACATTTCGGTGCACAGAGCGAGAATAATTGGTTTTTTCATATGATAAAATGAAATAATATGCACTTTTATCACCAGTGTATATGTAAAGTATGCGTAGTTTGTATTGCAACGTGTTTACGTGAACAATGAGTACGCAAAGTGGTGAGTAGTTGAAGTAATTAATCTATCACCGCAAGGTGCAAAGCTCACCATTTTCTCCCTTTTCTCCCTCCCTCTCTCTCTCTCTCTCTCTCTCTCTCTCTCAAATCTTGAAGGAAAACAGTTTTCGTGAGATTTGTGGCATTGCAACGAAATGCAGCATCAAAAGAAGTCACAACAAAACAAAAAAATATGCAATGTTATTATTATGGCTTTTTTTTCTCTTTAAAAATGTACATACGTCCGTCGGTATACACATCATTGAAAAAAACTTGAAATGATTCAGAACAAAAACCAGTAAAATATTAATGCGATATGAAAAGAGTGTAAGAAATCCATTCCCACCTGCCCTGCCTTGATTTACCCCTGCCTTAGGGCACCACCACTGTTTGCAATTTGCCACAAAAAAGGGAGAAAAAAATACTACGTACAAGGAATGCACCAACCATGCAGTATTGTTTTTAAAGAAAAAAAACTTGTGGTAAAATATTAAAATTTTTCTATTTTGCTGTTAATAATAATGAATTTGTTGGATTGTTGCGTTCAATTTCACACACATCAACGATCTTCAAAAAGCACTTTATAGCAAAAATAGATATTTATTTTAATATTTTTCATTTTTCGGCTATTAAGTCGGCTTCGCTTTGAGTAAGCTACATATAGCCGACGTGTCATGTTATTTTCTGCGCGGCTACACGATGGTGTGGGCAAAGTGCAAACAACAATAACAATGTGGAGATGGTGCTAGTGGTAATCCACCACACAACACAAACACACATTTGCATAAATGTACAATCGCGTTACGTCCCAATGTGCAAATGCAGAGAAAAATCAGCTTTTTTCAGTATCCGCCCTCCCGATCAAAACTGACAGGTAGATGGTTAACACAAATTATTTTAGAATGCAATTTTTATCTCTCTCCGGATTTTCTCTCTTGATGTGTAGCAGGCGTGTTTCATCACTACCTGCTTAATGTTCCTCATCATTGTCAGACGACCAGGCATACACACACGAACACACAGACACACACAACTTTTTCCTGAGAAGGAAACCCTTTTTACATTTGTTTTAATTAACAACACACAATTTAAGTGATATGTCTTACCGTCAGTCAGGCTCAGAAAATAACTTTTTTTGGCTCACATTTCAGTTTTGTTCATATGCACCGTCAACCGTGCACATGCCCTCGGATCATTTTCTCTATTTTCCTGTCCTGTCCTTGCAGTGTAGTGGTAAGTGTATTGGTTTATAATGCAACGCTACTGAAGTTAAATTACCGTAATGTTTGATCAAAAACTGTTCTTATTATAGCTAAAGGTGAAGCACTATTAAAATGGTTATGCTACCGCTGGTGCTACCGATGTACTCGTTCTGCTTGTGTAACTTGCAAGAAGGACAATAACGCTGAGATTATATTATGCAGCAGGTGTTCATACCAAGCACGCTATATGCTACGTTCAATTATCCATTTGCTCTGCGTACTTTCTACCAGTTTTTATTACAATCTTATATATATACCCTAAATATATGAGATGTTTATTGCTATATAGTTCTTTTTTGTGTCTGCTTGCCATTACCGTAAGACAAAAAAGAAAATGTGGATCCAAGGAAGTCGTCGAAGAAAAAATTAGTATGGCAGATTTATTTTGATTATGAGGTTCGTCTGAAAGGTAAAGAATCGCTACTGTGAGTTTACTGCTGTTGTTTTGATGATGAGGGAGAGAAAGATGATCATCAAATGATGTGTGAGATGTACCTAAAGATTTTTATCCTCCGGGGAGTCAAAACAGATACATCAGGAAAGATTATGATGACTGACTTGCTGATTTGACTTGGTTATAATTAATATGTGCAGGTTCTTTACTACAGCTTTTGTTTAGATATGTAGTAGTTGTAGTAGTAGTAGAAGTTATGTAGGTTGTCCTGTCTGTGTACCCCGTTCTAAGAGATTCTGAGAGATGCGTTAGATACGTAGACAACGTTCTACGAAAAAGGAAGAATTTTTTCGCTTTCATTTTGATCCTGCTGTAAAGTCGATTGGCCTGTTTTCGATGGGATTCCATCCATCCGATCCACCAAGTTATTAGAGAGTCATGTTTTTTTTATTATTGAGTTTTTTTGGTACACAAGTTACATGCTACAAACTACTACTGTTGAGAGGGATGAACAAGTAGAGATACAAACTACAAACAATGGTCCAATTTTTGTTGAAGAACTGAAAAAATGCCTGTGGAGCCCTGCACTGCAAGACCACCAATAATTTTTTTTCTTCGCCCAGTACCTATTGACAAAATGCCCAAGAAGAAGAAAAACAACAAAAATATTTATTGTTATTATCGGTTGTACAGCAAGCAGTCTTCACACAGGGCGACGTGTGATAGAGTGACGGACGAACGTACGTCTGCCACGACTTCTTCAAGAGGTAACTACTTACAGAAGGAGTGAGTGACGATGACACCGTAATGATTTAGGCAGCTAATATAAAAAATGCTGATAAAATGGCACATAAAACGCGCATAATGATATACATTGAGAGTAATATTTTTGCAAATTCTCTGTTCAAATATCCTAACCATCAATTTTAATTCAATTTTTATCTCATGCTTTTATCTTTCATGCAGTTTTTATTGGTCTTGTTATTGCGTATATTTTAACCAGCTCTTGTACTCAACCTAGCGAGGAGAAACTGCCTGTGAGCTGGTATGCTCTTTGCATAACTAAATGTTTTAATATTACTAACTACCTACTACATCGCTGGGGAAAGACTAAAGGTTCAATCACTTTATCATTTAATACAGTTAGAATTATGTTCTACCAAGTAATTATAATGCAAATAGTTGCTATTATTATTGTTTTTTTCCTTGTGCACCGACCACCACTGTGTGCCTGTTTGTGGTCACTCGCTACTACCTGCCCAGACACATGACATGAGTCTAAACTAAGTTTTTTTAACACAAACATCATCAAAGCAAGTTAGCAAAATGTAAAACAAAAAAGACGACAAAAGTGAACAATGCGCAATTTCATCGTTCTTTATTTCCAATAAGTAATGACTTTATTGGACATTATTTCACTCGTCTTTCTCTCTCTGGGCCTTTTAGGTTAAGCCCCTTCGCTAAACGTTTATAAAAACGTAAAGATGTGATGCGTGCAAAAAGTCAATTTGTTTTATTAATGCAGCAAATGGATGAAACTAAACACAGGTTGAAGAAAGTTACGTGCTTCACAACAAGATATCATCATTTTTGGCACCAAGTGAGCCCACTACCACTTGTTGTGAATAACACCCAAAAAACAAAAATATTGTCTCTCAAGGGAAAACAATTATATGCCTATAAGCAAAAAGTGTGATCCTGATGAGAAATTTTGAAGAAAAGCTCTTGTTGGGGAAAATTAATTGACGACGCAGGCCAATAAAGTTAAAATATACCTAAGTGCTTGTTATCGTTACAACATCATAGTAAAGTTGACGTGTGAGCACATATATAATTTAGGTACATGTACTTTCAGCACACACATGCTTTTTCATCAAAGTTGTATACCCTGTCATGGGTTATTGGGAACAGAATAAATAACATTCTCAAGCAGAAAAATTTAATACTTCCGTTAGAAATGTACGCAGTTCAACAACGAAATTCCACTTTAACGATGACAATAAATTCGCAGTCAGTCACGTATAAACTTGCCCCACCAAAATGGGTCAATCACTTCATTGCACTACTGAAGAGCAGCAGCTGTTGCACTACTACTACTACTACAACTACTACTGCAAAAAAATCATAATTTAAATATAAAAAACTTGACCAGTACATGAAATACACCCTTGAGAGTTAATAAAAATTTGCTTAGTATGTATTGCATGCATATTCATTGCATTGGAAATAAGTAAGTCAGGTTTTTCTCTTGATGAACGTGCCTGTGTTTTAAATAACCCCACTGGTACGTGATCCAGCAGGACGACATTGGTATTCAAATGCATCATCGTCATCATCACACCCCAAAACAACAAATTCATACCAGAATGCAAGTGAAATGTTAAGGGAAAAATGGCACGTCAAATCCAAACAGTAATCACAAACCAAACACGTATGTTTGTTTACATGCCCACATCACATCATGATCAACTTTGAATGTCCTCATCAACATCAACAACAATAATATTGAAACCCACACGTACGCGCACACACACACACATACACACACAGTTCACTAAGATACTTGCGGAGAAAAAAGGAAAAGTGAACAAAGTTGCACTGCATTGCTTGCATATAAAACATTTTATTGGAGAGCAGACGACAAGGGAAAAAATTCCATCTATCCCTTATTATAGTACGTTTCGCTATTGTATACCTGGTACACAGCAAAACTTACTAGACGAAAAATAATAAAAATTCAGGGAGCAAAGTCAACTGCATCACACGTACTACAACCGTACCACCACCACACATTCATTTTTTAGCTAATGCCAAAATGCATTTTGCCATGATCGTCGTCGTCATCATCATCATCAACAACCTTCGCACACTAGGTAGTACACACTTTCACACATGCATATAGATACTATGAATTTCTGCTTGTGTATGTGAGTGTGTGTTCAAAATCCTATCACATTGACTACTGACTGACTTAAGACTTCTTTCTTTTATTTCTATTATCCATCTTATTTCCAATTGTTCTCCCAGTGGTAATGGCAATAGTGGAGTACAAGACGGGAGAAATGCACAAGAGGGTGAGCTGAGCTCTGGTAAAAATGTACGAAT
Organism: Callyntrura sp. NNG-2020; assembly: GCA_027744055.1. NCBI lineage: Eukaryota > Metazoa > Arthropoda > Collembola > Entomobryomorpha > Paronellidae > Callyntrura > Callyntrura sp. NNG-2020. Next base: position 9,490 of record JAHZNE010005032.1, read on the forward strand.
GTTTGGACCCACTTTACTCTGCATTTTATTCCTATCAGGCTTTTCGACTTTTGCTCGGGTATGTTTGTGTGTGTGTGCCATGGCCATGCACCCTGCCAGGCATTAAGTTAGACGATATAGGAGAAATATAATGGAGAAGACCTTTCTTACCTCTCCAACTCAACATCCCGTTCATTTGGTGGGCGAGAGGAGAATATAAAACGGGCAGTTAGTTAGAGAGTTAGAGAGAAAAGAGTATCGTCATCATGATTCTATCCAACTCCCCAGTCTAGCTGGTTAACATTCAGGTCTAGTATTGCCACAGCCAAACAGTTGTACTTGGACTGCAAACGGGCAGGAGAGAAAAACCTATTCATCGTTTTGTTGTTGTTGTTGGCGATGCTGTTTAAGTTGACGATGATGACGGCGCGGTGTTGCCATTCAATTCGATCTGGTGGAAAACATGTATATACTGAGGTATATACGTGCACACTAGCTTATACATAAAAAAAGAAGGAAAAGTGGAAGACATGAAATAGCCTGGTCACCAGGCGAGTTTTGTTGTTGAAGCTGGACCCTTTTTTATTATAGTTATCTATCCCCCCTTTCCATCCGTCTGTTTTATATTTCAAGTACAATAATAAAAAAATGTTTCTTATTGCCCAACGACCTTCCAAGGTGAGCATTTTTGAGAGAGAAATGGAAAGACGAGAGGATTATGTGCAGAATTGGTGTACATGTAATCACGTCCGCACACACACACATCAACAAAAAAGATTTCCCGTTTTTTGCGGACCAGCCGTGATGAATATAATAACGATAATTGCAACAACAACTCGAAACATTTTTATCTGATGACCATCAACGACCATCGTGTAGAGCTTACACGAACACCTGAGACGTACCAGAGGAGGGTAGTGACCAGCATCTCAAATGGTTCAATTGATTTGAAGGAATATTACGATACTCAAGCGTACACGTTTACATGGTCAAACCCTTCAAGTAAATTGCCACGTTTGGGAGAAAAATATTCGTACATCTTAAGTTAACATTGTATTGAGTATTGACAGGTTGAATGACTAATCAACCAAAACTGTTCAGAAAGAAGATTAAGCTCAACCTGCTTTAAATTAAGAATTTACAAGTTTTTTCTCTGTATGATCCTTCCTATAATTTAATGTCATGTATGCCCATTAGCACAATTGTTGGTAATCAGGGCTAAAAATGAGAAGAATTTCATTTTATTGTCCATTAAGTGAAATTTGCACAACGAACGGTGTATATCAAAGGGAATATTCTACACAGCTTGTCTTCTTTGTACAACACCATCTAAGAACGAACTGGATCATTGGAGGACATTTATATCGGTATATTTACGTTGCAGTGAGAAAGGCTGAAAGGCGTTTCAACTGACGAGCAAAGGAAGGTTTTATGATATTGTATCGTATCAACAAACACCGTCACAACCACCACCACGGCCGTCATCATCATCTTTATCTTCATAAATAGACTTTTCAGCAGACTTCCCTCCTGGAAGAGTTTTTGTTATTTTCTGCATTTTTCCGCTTTTACTTAACTTGCCTGATATTATGCTACATAACGAAAGTAAAATCAGGGAAAATTCGTTTTCAAAGCTGGATTGAACGTACCTCTGCAGAAAAGTCTATTCATTCATTCATTCATTCGTACAGTGTAAAGCGTTCATTCTCCCGTAATTCGTAGGAACGCGAGAGAAGAGGAAATGCTATGAAAGCAAAATGAAATTCTAAAAGCATTTTCATTTAAAAAGTGAAATCACGTACACAGCGAGCCACGAGCTTGGAGCATGGTCTAGCATTCTAAATGAGGAGGGCTTCGTGTCTTCGTGGCACTTTTTGTGTGTATGTGAGAGAAGGAGGAAGGCAACGTGAGCGAGAAAAGAGAGATGAGGAAGAAAACGAATGAGGCAAAACCAGCATCCTAAAAACGAAAGTATCAAAACCTTTTTGTACAGGGAAACCGTGTATGAACAGTACTGTTTTGTTACGTACTGCGCTACCGCATACTACACAGGGAAGTAGAACCCGTGATGTTGATGATGACAACGTTTATGATAAGATGCTTGTAGGTATCTTTTCCACCGAATTGTACAAAGAACCATTGCAGTAGCTTTTACCAGAGTAGCTGGAAGCAAATGAAATGGTTGAAAGCTACCAAGTCGGTGATGTAGAAGAAATATTCTTGAAATGTTTAGAGTATGTCGCGATTCTCTGAAAAAGAGAGTGAATTTTCTTCCGAAATTTTTTGAAACGCTTATGTTTGTGGAAAAAAATACAGTGCAGCTGGAAACGTCCTCCAGATAAATAGAATAAATAAGATAGTTCGTAAAAAAACTTTCATTACATTTTCTGCGCTAGGAGTTTCATCAAATATCTACGGTTTTCATTTGAAGATGTGTAAGCATCATTTCGTACTTCAATTGAATCGCTTCAAAAAGAGAGCTACGAGCTACTACAATGTCCTCAAATTCTCAATCTTGGCTAAACTTTACATTTAAGATATACAACAAGAAGGAAGAAATTGAAGAAACAGTTATAAAGAGAAAATTTATTTTGTACCTGTTTTACTAAGGTACAGAGTACAGGGTGCGTAGAAAGAAATATGTGAAGGGAGGGAAAATGAATCCAAATAATAGCAAATGGGGAAACAACCCTCTACAAGGATCGTCTTCTGTTATTTAAAAAAATGCCACATATCCCCAAAAGTGTGTATATAAATTTTGATAAATGATAAAAAGTTATAATATTTGCGACTAACATAACACGTTAGGTGTAGGTGTGCTTTTATGTTTTTATGAATCAATGTAATTTTTTACTTATTTAAACTAATAACCAGAGAAAAGTAAACGATCAATAAGTGCATTTCTCTATCGTCTCTTGCATACCAATGAACAAATAAGGAGGATCATTTTCAATGCGGAGCTTTAATGATTATTACAATGCTGACAGTTTCTTCGTGAAAATATGAACTATAGAATTTTATGGTTATATATATAACATGTTATGAAAAAATAGGAAAAGGGTTATTTTCTAAAGTAATAAAGTACCTTTAAAGCAATTAGTACCCCTGTTTTTCTACTCAGGTGGCCCAAAAGGAAGGTATACGGAAAGGAGGTGCCGACGACCAAAATGGGTTATTATATTATAAAATAAATGAAAACTACAAGGATGCGCTTATTTTCTCTGACTCAGCTCTCGAGACTGCTTGTTCGTATCAGCGTTGTGTACATGTGGACTGCACACATGGGTTGCCCGTTGTTGCTGTAAATCGTGAGAAAAGGCGGGTTCTATTCATAAAACGATGGTAATTTAGGCACACAATTTTAGAATGATTTGCCTGCTAATGGTATGCTGAATTGGGTAAACGTACAATACTGAATACACCTATTAGCCCAGGCAAATCAGACACACGATGGGGTAAGGGGAAGTAGACAAATGAAAAAAGGAATAGCAAATCAGCATGCTAGGAATCAGATGTACAGGTAGACAACGGCAGCGATGAACACGCACACTTTGAACTGTTACGTATAGCAGTATCATGATCATTATTGATCATCATCGCCGTCTTGGGATCGCTGTGTGAGTGTGTGTGTACAGAAGATGTTGAAGGAAAGCAGCTACACGCACACAAGGTGTGCAATATGATCGTGTGAGCAGCGAATGTCGAACCAAGAATGTGAGCATGAAGCAAAAAAAGGGAGTAAAAAAGAGCAGAGGGGACACAATCGGAATCGAAATACAAGCACGTACAAGACGTATAATGGCAAAAGAACGTAAGGTAGGTATGGTACAGTTTTGTATTTAATATACCTAGATTTACACATAAACGTGCACTCTCTCCCTCTCGTAGGTACAACTACGAACATGTTCACGGCTCGTAAATAGGTGAGATTATCATTGGTGGAGGCGGAGGCATGTTACTGAGCAGGTGCTTTTATTGATTTTCCCTTTTCTACGCCTGCAGTCAGTTACTACTACACCACCACTCTACTACTTTACTATATACTATAATGTGTCTACTTGCTACGTGCTCATATTCGCACGAACTGCTAAATATACATTTTTAGCCTCCTCTCCGCTGTCTGTGTGCTATAGGGTCGTACTTTTCGTCTGGGATGGTTTTGTGCTTTACTAGCTGTACAATGGCTGCTTTGCTTGCATTTTGGGCTTTTGTCAAGTTATCGAAAAATTGTAATGCGTACATATATATACAATATTGAGCACACTTCCTTCCTCCATAGCCCGAAGACAGACGGTGTAAATGGGAATTGCACCTTTTGCCTTCACCTTTGCATCCGATTTTTTCACTAAAATAATTTTCATAACCGAACAAGTTGCAAATGGTCAGGAGCGAACTAATGTTAATACGTAGTACTACTGAAACAATGTACACACTACACACTGCATCTACTTAATTCGGAAAGTTCCAAAATAATGCCCAAATCGTTTCGAGTAATGCACGTGATTTATTCTCTTTTACACAATTGAAGAGGAAATTAAATTCTTGGTTGAGGTACCACTCAAGCTGTGAGGTCAACAGTTTAAACCGACGTCATCGTGGCCAGTGACACTGAACACTTTCTGGTTTTCTTAAAATAATGTTTAGGTGGTATAGATCATAATATTTCATTAGAAAACCCATTTGTCTTTGTGGTCGGTTAGGAATTGGCCTGGCACTTCTCCACTCTTCCAGACCATTGATTTCCCTATCGTTCTCTCTGGAGCAGTAATTTGTTAAGTGTGCTCGAATTTTAAGTACATGTAATTATAGAGCTGGTGTTAAACAGGTAGGGTTTGTTGTGATGTTCTTGGTAATCGAGTGCATAAAACGAAAGTACCGTATAATAATGGAGTGGAGGGTAAACGAGAAATTGAAGGCGTATGAAAACCCATAAATCCCCGAATGATGTATTATTACTTATTACAGAGAAAAGAGGAAAGGAGTGGATTGTAATACTTTTTAACGGTTTGTGTTCTAAATGGTGTAACCATTTAAAATAAAACTACGCTCTGGTTCGGTAATGAATACACCTGGATTTGGATTTTACCAGTTTTAGAGCAGCGGTAAGCTTTTCTCAACTTCACTTTCCAAGAAATCTATGGTTGCTTGAGTCTTTTATGCTTGCATTTAAACAGTGCATGACAAAAAGTCATTTACCCCTTTGTGTCAACCTCGTCGTTGGATGGAAAAGATTTGAGATTGAATGTTTTCACTCATTATAATGCCTGCTCATTTATCTCAAGATGTGTGGAGTCTCTGTAGAAGAACAAGCTAATTTTCACTGTTACAGAAAGCGCATTAAAAGCTGTGAAGTGGTTTGAACCGCTTGTGTTTTTGGGGCTCACACAGAATGCAGCTTTTAAAATCTTGCGAGAGAAAATCTTATAAAGTTCTGTCCTTGATGACTATAATGATCTATTGTGAGAATTAAATAAAATCCGGTTTCTCTTTTGTTACTTTGAGCAAATTAGTGTACGGTGCAGTAAACAATGAATACTGTGAAGGAGCACAATGCCGAAAATTTACAAGCATCTTTGTTCTTTTCTGAGCAGAATAGATTTTTTCTTATCAATCGAAAATCTGCATATGATGAGCTACTGTAGAATAGGAGAACCCATCCATTATTCTTCCCGAAGACCAAGGTAAAATAGAGCAGAGAAGCAATTGGCATATTGTGAAAACAAGTGTTGCAATAATACAATCAATCATATTATTACAGCAAATCAGACTCCGTCAAAACAAACGGAGTGAAAAGGTGGACAAAGGAATTTTTTAAAATTAAAATTCATTCTTTGAACTCACCGAGCGTTCATAGGTCCCGGTGCGGTCATGTCATCAATCCCAGGTTTTCTGAAAATAAAATAAAAGCAGTATAGTAAATTGCTTTGTTCGCCCTTAATGGGAAGCGATAAAAATTTCTTTAAAATGTTGAACTCGAGTTTTGCATTCTAGAATGCTGGCTGTGTAAAAAGAAGCCTCACACACACACATACTTAACACAAGCCAATAATGCTTTCTGTCCTTTTACGCAGCAGCCGCAGCTTATCTGTCATTTGTCATCCTCATTCTTCACTGTCCAATTCCAGAGCATTTCCTTCCACTAATGATACATATTTCCAATTGGAAAGTGAGTAATGATATAACATGAAAATAATGCTACTGTTTGTGCAGCAGCTCTCACAATGAAAGAAGCTCAACCGAAAAGCCATCCGACCGACAACGGTATATTATATCAAGCAATCAGTTTTTCTGTCAAAGAAAAGGCCAACAAGGAGACATCAGTGAGCTTGTCTCAGGCTCCGGCTGCTCTCATACGGGAGAGAGTGAGAACCAAAAGTCGAAAGATAGATGGATGCAATAAGGGAAAAAATCATCCATAATAAAATAAATGAGCATTTTATGTTGAATGCTACACTTATTTAGATGAAAAATATCCCATTTACCCTTGTCGCCTCAATGACTGACTAGCAGTTCAAGGAGGATGCACAAACTTGTATTATTATGACTGCACAACTTTTTTGATATTGAAGAATCGATCACATGCATTAACTCTCTGAGTTACAACACAAAAAATTTTTCCGGTAGCTGCCGAATTATTTCTGTCTTCGCAGACCACGCACACAGTTACTACTGTCGTTGTGTCCCTTGTTACTCTCGTTGCTTACCGCTTACACTTATTAGCGCGGAAGAATAATTCGTTTCACCTTTATCTACGATAACTTGTCTGTTCCATTAATGGGATGACATATTGGCTGCATTTTTCTCCAACTTGTTGTGTGTGTGTGTGAGCCGAGCGACGAGAGCACTGGAAAAGTGTTGGCAGTGGGGAATTATAATAAAAATAAGAATGTATCTACCAAACACACAATTACCCAATGGGGTAGAGAATAGGAAATATGATAAATTCCCAAGTTGTGCACACATTTACTACTCCAAGCAAGAAGGTTAAACAATGGTTTGACTATGCCCGCTTTTCTGACTTAAGATGGCATCTAGGTCAGGAAAAAAGCTTTCCGTCACACGATGCCAATCATCAGACATTTTCGTTTTAAAAATTATAAGGTAAGATGCAAGTACACATTACTTATGCTCTCCGTTATCCATATTTTTCCCACATGACTGCCGAACAAAAAGGTAATGAGTTGGGTGTGCAAGATATGTATTGAAGGATAATTAATCACAAAAACACGGACAATGTACCTTAAATGTGCATGTTGGAAATGCAAAAAGAAGGTAGTAGTATGGAGTCATTAAATTTACATTTTTTTGCATCGGATTGATATGCTTGTCTGGATTGACGGTTGCAAAAGTCTTGAAAGAGAGTGCTTAAAATTCTCCTGATAAATATTCTTATTGCATGTTGCTACATTTATTTTATTTCATCCGGAATGGTTTATGTTATGGGTGCAGCTACATCATGTGAACAACAACAGTTCGCCATTTACATAACAAGGTAATTTATAACGTATATTTTCTACTTAACTAACACTCTAGATATTCCCAATTAAATAGCGTATAGTTTCCTCCCGAACATTTCCGTTTCCCATAAAAGCCATAAATGTCTGGTGTACGGGGTTGATGTGGTTTTAACAACCGATAAATGAACAATTTTGATAATTTGATGGGCTCCTGAAGTACTCATTTTCCCTTCTTTACCAATTTTATGTATCCGCAAACGTGTCAAATTAAAACAATCATTTTGTCATCGTATCTAATAAGATTTTTAAACTCACACCACCTTTTTTCCATCATTTTCAATTATCAGAGAACGAGCTTTGCACTTGTATTTGTGCTATTGCTAGCAAACAAAAAAAAAGTTGTTTGCTCAAACACGAACAGGGCTACCTACAAAGCACGCAATGGAGCAAAATGAAGTCTTAATGTACCCTCGTATGGTTTCATGACCCAACAAATTAGGTTTGTGTGTTTTTAAAATAGTAATTACTTTTTCAATAGAATGTGCAGTCAATAAAAAAAGAAGTTTGATTGATTTCAACTGTAATTTTGAAGTCAGCGGGAGCAATCACTATAAATGTACACGACATTCGATAAACTTAAATAATTTACAATTTACAAGTCCTCGCTCAAAACCCCACTTTGAAATGGCGTACCTAACACGACTTATCACGACAAGGGAATCTTGATTTTAATAAAATGTTACGTTTCAGTTCATCTAGCAAACTCGGCAAATAAGCCTATCTGCATTACCTCTGATTACCTGCAATGGAATAGGTAGGTATTAAAAATGTGAATAACAAATTATTACAATCTTACGTTCAACTTGCTTTCAAAGATGATACAGGTATGCTCACAAACATACACACACATACAGCAGACCTTTCATTTGGTGCGGTGGTGGGAAAAAACGGACGAGGGTTAAATAAAGAAACCTAAAGATATTCATTGCTAGCTAACATCATCGTCATAATAATAATAATCGTCGCTCCTCACAGTCTTCCTCACTAACATATTCTAATAAAGTATCCTCATCAACATCATCATCAAAGTCATCATCATTAGATTTACAGTCATGATAACCGGGGTTTTTATTACAGTTAGACAAAGGCAGATAGATATTCTTTTTATTTTGTTACTGCGCACATACATGCATTCGGAAAAGGAGTGAGGAGTAAACGCAAGGAAAGGCCAAAACTTTAAAGAGGACGTAAAGTTTTATTTAGCATTGGCTCTTGTTTTTCCTCTTACATAATAATGTAGTAAGCATTATCAACAAGTACAACATCAACAGTGTTCATAATATATCAGTTATATTATTATTGTTATTGCTGTTGGAATGGCACTATTGAAACGAGTAAATGACCCATACAACGAACACATACAATACAATATGGTGTAAATTTCTATTGGGCCTGCCTTTTGGTATCCACTTAGCGTGCTTTAAAAACAAAACCGAAGAAGAGTTTACAAAGAGAGAAAAGAAAGCCGTGGAGGCATCTCTATAAAAACAATATGCAGTTTAAATTTATTTATGATAAAAATAAAGCAACAATGTGTATATAAAACTGTGTGTGGACTTGTTAGGGAAATTTTTATGTGCATGTCAGAGGAGACTTTAAGGGCAACTTTTGTGGTCGAGTCAACCAAGCTTGTCCAGGTAAACTACATAAAAAAGGAATTCAGGCACTAACAACAACAATGTAACAATACGGCAATGAAATAAAGGGTACATCTTTTGTGTACTACTAAAAACTTCAACACTTTCAAGTTTCGTCGTAAAACTAGAGGTTTTTCAGGGGAGAATTGTTTTATTTCCCGGGTTAACTTGTTACAGCTCATGCCACAAGGTTTTAAACAACAAAAAATTTCCTTCTAAAAACTTTAAAATGACTTGTCCTGTTGTAAGATCCACATGTGTGGTGTACAGATCAGGCCAGACACGTTGTTCTAGTATTGGCATACCATTGACCATATTTCGGTGAGTTTTTTTCGACCACAAAAAACTACCTGGTATCAAACGGTTCAAGTCCTTTCCTGAAATAATCGACTAAATAGCACTTGTTATCCCTGTTTCCTTCGGTACGCTTGACCTTCATTGTGTTTTCAGTTTCATTAATTTTCATTAATTGTCCACATTTTTCTTTTGCACCCATTCCCAGTCCCTTTTGCAGAATCGCGAAAAAAACGCAAAAAACTCGTAAATAATAAAGTAAACAACTAACCACTACCAATATGCTGATTTTTGAATTGATGCCACACTAATACAATATGATTATCCACGGTCACAACCTGTATTTACTTGTGCCGCGACGATAAGAGAACACTATTTCGGCACCACTACTCCTTTTTGTATGGACAATTAATCACAACTTACATAAAAGGCCACCGACAAGTTGTTAGTGCAGCGGTTTTCCTTAAAAAAATAAATTTAGTGGCTACTACCTTCTTTACTACTTACTACCAGTTTGCACACAAGAGCCCAAATAAAAGCAGCAAAACACAATGCAAAATTACTCTCTCACAACAACAACAACAACAACAACAACAATACATACACACGCAAGCTAGCAATTGCACTTTTGCACAATGTAACAACTCCGACTACATAATGTGTATATCACCTTTACGGGAGCAATAACAACGTCGCATATCACACAGATGGACCCAACCCTCGTCATGCTTTTTCTGTATGAATTAGTGAAATTAATGCAAAATAAAAAATAGTTGAGTGAGAGAGAACAACCCTTGTAAATAGAAAAAATCATAAAAAAACGACAGATACACCAGACAATATACCACACGCTATATTACACCTCCTTCAGAAAACTCTCTTCTTCAACTGCTGGGGACTGGGTTCTACTGAGCATAAAACAAATTTAAACAAATGGCATGGATAAACGTCAGCTAGTTTACGAGAGGAGATATTTTTGTGTTGACTCGCTGCACAAAACGAGACGGTAGTGCGTGTGGGTAACTTTGTTGAGAGAATACTCGATTGACTAGCTTTAAAGCGGCAATGTTGACGGGGGTGTGAACCCTCGTGATTGTGTGAGTGATGTGATGATACGATAATGTTCTTTTTCACTTTGTGCTTTTTTAAGACAGTTTATGTAATATTTTCTCCCTGTGTCTATTACTCTCACTGGTAATGGCAAAAATAATCATTTACCGCCATGTGATTACATAATGCAAATTAAGTTGAATAAAGTAGTAGAGGACGGTAAGTATCTCGGTTATTTCGCGGTAAAGCACTATAACGTTTGCTGATAGTTTGCCAGAGAAAATTGCAATTTTTCGGTAAAACTTGACTTTATCTTGTTTTCATCTCAAATGGATTACTCTAATTTATGTATGTATAATTTTCTCTTTCACCAGCAAATTCAAAGATGCTAATTTTTAGGTGAATTATGAAAAATTTCCGTGAAAGCTGGGTGTATTAAAGTGGGGTTTGGTTTAGATTTGTTTGGCTTTCATGTTTCGTCATCTCCTTCTAGTACTTTGTATATTGTACTTGTAACCATAATTTATCCCCGTTGGCAAATTTTTGTGAGACCGCTTTTTGTAAAGCAAATTAGTATTAAATCATCATAATACTTTTCGCTCTTAATTTTCTACGGTACATGTCCTGGCAAAATTTGTCAGTCAAATGCTAATGAAATTAATGTTGGTGTGGATTTTGTCATCCGTAGTGCCCGACAAAGGGCAAATATCTACCTACGTACCAACCAAGTAAATGTTTGCCAATAATTGTGGTTCCTCTTAATTTGCACATCTAGTTTCTTTTCCCCAAGCTTTCTAGTTAAAGCGTTTGGTGGTTGTTGATCTAAAGAAGCCAGGAAACGCCAGTGAGGAATGACAGCCGAAAACTCTTCACGAGTCCTTCTGCTTCTTGATGAAAGATGAGACTTGAAAGTCATGAAAGAAATTATTTTCAATTGGTAAACTGCAAACAGTATCAGGTAACAATGTATCATACTAGTAGTTAGCTTCACTGAAACGAGTGTTTGAATTTACTAACTAGTAAAACTCTTTGGATTGTAAACAAGGAATGTAGAGCTTCCTACACAGCATAAAGTTTCCTTCGCTAACTAGCAGCTAGTAAGTCAGAGAGTGTCGGATTACAACAAATGACTTGTAGAAAAGTCACTCTTGGAGCAACAAATTCGTAACACCATGGGACACGCCAGACTCACGGATAGATATAAAAATTATCTCAGAGAAAATATTATACGTCTCCGGTTATATACGAGCATATCTATGAAAACATGGGCCCTGTGCGAATAAAGAGTAAGTAATATCAGGTGAACGTTTGTTTAATTATTTATTACGCCTGTTTGGTCCTAACCTTGCGCTGTGCATCACGCTTGTCCACAATCACCGTACTATTTTTTGTTCTCTACAAATTCCAGGTGTATATAAGCACCTCCATACAAAAACAAACTTCAAAAAACTGTCCTGTTCTCAGTAGAACGAATTCAGTTGAAAGCAGCATGACTGCGGAGTGCGGAGCGTATTTTTTTTTATAAATACGGTATGATGTCCGTCCTCCGTTCAGAACTGCTGTTGAAGGCAACAGAGTAGTGAACTGCTGCTCTTTTATTCTCTCGTTTTTTTCCTAATAAGATGCAAATTTTATAGGCCGAGTTTGGTACAATATAAGTATAATAATAATACATTGCCTCCCCGGCTGTTCTTCTCCTGAGAGAGAGAGAGATGTGTCTTTCTTTTCTTTTACAGATATTGGCAGAAGAAAAATATCAAGTAGTGCATGCATTGTCATTGTCAAGTTTCATCAGCATGATATTAGACACTTTAGAATACAAATGTATGCATTACTATGAGACTTTCAATAAGCTACACACAAACTTTGTTGTCTAACTTTTGTACGTGCGCGTCACGCGTACACATGTTTAGGTACCTAAATATAAAAAAAAGTTGTACGTCCACGTCACATATAGAGAGACGCATGTGTTAATTTGATAAAATTTTCACATTAAAGTGAACAAAGCGAGGTGATGTATTGCCATTTTGTTTTGCAAATTTTGTGATTATCATCCTATTAGTTGTTAAGATTGGAAAAAGAAAAGGCAGCCGCATGTACTTTTACATTGTCAAAGCGTAAAGACAATTTTTACTTGCTGGTTTTGCCGTTTGCCGCTACTGCCACTGAACTGTGCTGAAGACAATCAACCGCCGCAGTCAACCATGGAACACGGTTTAAAATTACGGTAAGTAGGTAGCTACTAATGCTTTTGTGGCCATTACTGTCGTTTGTTTATTTTATACTTTGTCACAACGTCAGGATGTGTAGGTCAGGTCTGTTTTATTCTCAACAGAATGATGGTTATGATCACACAAGTACATAAATAATTTGGTACTCGCTAACTACATTAACTTCCATACGTCACCGCGTGACAGGTTCAGTTTCAACGAAATATAGTCGACTTGTTTACCTTTAGCTGAATTCACGCAAAATAAAGGTGTCATAGACCTACTGGTTAAAAATATCGAAGTATAGAAAAAAATCGAAGATATCTTATTACATCTTACAATTTACACCCGCATTACAATGGACCACATAATTAAAATTATTATGCTAAAAAGATTCATATCAAACAAAAGACACAATTAATGCGTTACTTACAATTTAACAAGCATGATGGAAAATTAAATTGCCATTTTTACAGGCAACTCATGTAAACGTTAGTTAATATATGCAGTTTTATGGAGTTTCAATCAGCAAAAAGAAAACTGGTATCTGGAACTGGCATAAGTTTAAATGATGTTTTTACAATCTGAGCGTCCTTGTCGTTTCTCGGAATTCGCACGAGCACGATTAACAATTTTGGCGTTAAAACACAAAACGCAACAAGTATGTATAATGAGAACGTGTGTTTTGTCTTGCGCGAAGTAGCACTATATTTCAACTAATAAGCACTTCAAAATTGTTTACATTGCAGTACGTCATTGCACGCACAGGACGTGAGCATCAAATAACAACCTGTCATGATGCGGCGCAACAAACTAATCAGTTTCTATGCATGGCTTCCATAAAAATGAATACCGGAAACAAGTTATAAAAATAGCTTTTGCGGTACATTTTTACTCACAAAGACCGGTGTGCGTGTCCAGAGTGAAATGCACAAAAGCCCACCGTTACACTGATACGAACCAGAAGACGTGTAGTCTCGAGGTAATTACACGCAAGAAGTGTTACGTATACTCGGTTGTTTAGCAAATGAAAATGCACTTTGTATCAAGCCTTACTTCTTCCCAGGAACGTATCATCGGTAGTGAAAAGGTATTAAACTGTGAATTTGGTCATCTTCTGATGCAGAATTATTGGTTAGACATCGTAGCGCGGTAAGCAATTCCGGCAGAGTTTGGTCACGGTAATTTGACACGGTTAATAATACAAAAATGCATTCACTATATTTGTTTTCTCACTTTGCTGTATCGATCAGAAACCGAACAAAACTGCGTAACGAGTATGGTAACAAAAGGTGACGGAGCTGATAACAGTGAAATTAAGGCACAAATTCTACTGAAATACAAGTTTTCTTTTAAAAAACAATTAGCTTTTGTTCCTCCGTAATCAACGTAGTATTTAAATAACAATAGAATGGATTAATTCCAGCGCAATTAACTTTTTCTTGGTTGAGGAGCTTCAGCAGTTTTTTGTATCGGGTAGTCGTAACGGAGATATATAAAAAATAACACATATATATTCACCTACAAAGAAAGTCTCTATTATAACAGTATATAGGTCTCTGTTTAAAGTGCTCCTTTTATATCTGATCGCTGGTCGCCGCCATCACCGGGACACTTGTTTAAGAGACAGGATCCCGGCACCACATGCACAAGACGATGACTATCGTTAAAAAGAGAGTATCGATTATGGCAGACAAAATCAACACAAAATTAACGGTTTAAGACGTACACATTAATTGTGAATTTAATAGCGTAAATTAAAGCTGAACCAATGAAAAGCATGATAATTGTTAATTGTACAAAAAACTATTCAACAGCTCCACTCTACAACACAATGCAATGCAAAGTGGTAGTTATATGAGCGCAACTTTAATACGACGCCTGTTGTTACTATTCTATTCTTATGCGTGGATTCACTTTGCACATGCGTGTATGTGTGCTCACAAAAAAGATTTTTGTCTCTGAACACCCCGTCCCTTCAGAAAGTCTTTTCTCACTCTCTCATACGGAGGACACGAGGGGTACTTACACCGTCACTTTTCTTATCTGTACTGACGACTCCCGATGGAAAATTGTTGTGCCTTTTCAACTTGCCTTGTATGAAAATTAGAGTTGGTGAGATTTTTTAAAAGGAGATGATGATACACAAAAGCATGACGTTGTTGATGATGATTATGGTTATGACTGTGATGTGGTGTGCTGATGATGGTAAGAAGGTGAGCATTGGAAGAGTACTGAAACCTGGTTTAGCTCAAAGGTCTTCTCAACTCACCTTCTTTAATCTTTTCGTCCCTCTCATTTAAAAAGCAGTTGCATCAGCACATGAAACAGCAGCAGCATCAGGAGCGGCAGAAGCAACTTGATCATTATAGTTCTACATAGTATTGTATGGTATATATTAAGATGTGTGTGAGGAAGAGTAAAAAAGAACATATTTATTTGGGCATCTTCTAAACATGTTCATATTGTATGTACATTTATGTGCTTGCTCTTCTGGTGTGTAGTAATATGTTTGACTTGAACAAGTGAACGTGTATGTAACTGCATCTGCATAAGAACAGAAACGAATCTTCATCAACAAATTCAATCCAATCGGTTTGCTCCTGCTGGCTGAATATTATTACGCGTCATTCATTTATGAGCGTCAGCAGCATCAGCAGCATCAACGAAAACTTATATATACCAGGTATGTTTATATATGCTTTCGGTTGGTCGCTTCTTTGGGACAGCGCTTGTTGGTGGAGTGCCTAATGCAGATGAGCACAATAAACTCCAGCAGAGGTACTAGGTGCACGCATTTTGTGTATGACGGGACAGGATTGTTTAGCTGATGAAATGTACGTGGTTTTCAAATCCCTTGTCACTGTTTTATCCAGGCGAGAAGTTCGAGAGCTTGTGGGATTTCAGTTTGAATTTAGATTTCAAGAAGTAAAGATCAGAGCGAGAGAGAGAGAGAGAGAGAGAGAGAGAAAGGGAGATGAAGGATTGTGTGTGGAGACGGTACTGAGGGGTGAGCAATAGAGCAATTAATGTTGCATCAACGTTTAATTCTACTTAGAAGACAACCGCTGCGTTAATAATCACCGTTTCTAGTGTCATTTTGAAGAGCTAAGTAGATACAAATGTGATGATGCTATAAAAGCGATAATAAATGGTCATTTCTACGATTATTTTCTAAGCTGTCTCTAACGATGCTCAATAATGGCATTACAATTATTATGGCAATTTTCATCGTTATGTTTGAAATATGGAAGACATCAATATGCCAAGGATGACACCATCAAAAATAAAATACACACTCGAAGTCTCTATAGTTAGGAGAGAGATGAATGCCTAATGTTGACATGTGAAGTCACCAAATATCACCTTCTGATAAAAAAAAATATAATCAGCCATTATAAATAAATAAGCAACTAAACACATTTCCTCATTTTAAGGTTACAATTATTGCCGCTAGAATATTGTTAAATTTTTACAGCAACATCACGATTTCAATTTTTTCAAACAAAAGGAGGCGAAAAAGTTAAATTGTGGTAGCTGGCACGTACGTTATGCATGGTTTTAAAAACAAAGAAATATCCCAAGAAGCTGGTTAACAGCTTTTCTGTTGTTCTGACGCTGTCTCAATGTCCTTGTCCAATTTTTAACGGTGATAAGTCATCATCCTACAACACATCATCATCCTACTCACTCACTGCTGCTGCAATGTACATTCGGCGCTGCAAGAGGTAAATTCTTTTGGAGGAAATAAAATGTTCAAAAACTACATGTCCCATGTAGTATGCATGTGCTAGAGACAACAATAAAAAATGTTAAAGGTGCTGCCGCTGCTGCACTACAGGACTGTTGCGCAGTTACTTGACGGTGCTGACTTGAGATATAGATAACTCATCAAAGAAAAATGAAATGTTGTGCTTGTATGATAATGATAATAAGTTGAAAATCGACTCTTGACATTTTTATGTTGCGGCAAAGCCGTTGTGCGAGTGAGCACATAAAAATTTCAGTTTTATGCGAAAATTAGCATGAGTTATTTGAACAGATTGTTATTACCGTGTGTGTGCCGTTCCGATGTATTCAGTAATAACAATAACATAAATGAAATCGATACTTCTATAGCATCTTGTTTCCCCCTCACTCCCCCTACCTCTCTCTCTCTCTCTCTCTCTCGCTCTCTGTCCTGCTCTTTTACTCCACTAACTACTTCGAGAGAAAGAAGTAGACAAACGTCATTAGCCAGTTATTTGTTCCTGACTGATTACAGGAGAAAAGGGCTTTAACTTTTCTTAAAAGATGAATGAATACGTGCACCTCAGCACATGTACTACTTGTTCTTGACTGTGCGCTCACCAGAAAACCACATTAGCATGACTCAATCGAAAGAGAAGAGAACTGTGTAAATTATCGCTCGGTATTCAGATATTAAAATATGTGTGAACGAGCGCGCAAAGGAGACGTGCACCTGCTATACGTGTAACATGACATGCGTCGTTTTTGCTGGTCTAGAAAATTGCTCGCTTGGGCTAATGGCATCGCATATGACATGGACAAGTGATAAGTGGCCCCAAATTGGTTTTTGTCCGTCATCATTTTAAATATATATGAAATATCTTCCAACATGATTAAGACTCTTATGACGCACTCAAGTTACGTGCCGTGTACAACGTGTACGTCAACCTGACTCGTGTAACTGTAATAGAACGCTTTCAGTTGATTTTAGTACGTGTCCTTTTCATATAGTCAGACAACTTAAGTAGTAGTAATAGTGCAGTAGGTATAATACGGATCTTGGGCACGAATAGGGGTATCCCCCAACTGCAATTAACTAATCAGCCAAGAACATGTCAAATGGCGCATAGAGATGCCGGCACACCGTGTACACGGTTATGACACTGTAATTGCCCCGACTGGATTCACTTCAAGAAAATCAATCATTACAATCATTTCCATCAGGCACACCGTTTGATTATCTCTGTTATTGATTATCCACGTAGGAAATCTTGGCATGCGCAAACTCTGCAGTGCTTCATCTCAATTCCTAAGTTCAAACAATATTAAAATTAGCCAAAACGGTGATTATTTAAGTGTCTGAAATTGGCATCTTTACTACTATCATTAAAATGCATTCTGCAAAGATTTTAACTAACCCTTTATACTACCTCCTGCCTTCAATAGTTCACAAGATTGCAACCGGTTTACACAAAAAACTGCAGTGCTATTACTTTTTACAACTACCACTTCAATAATAACAATAACTGCTGCCCCTGCTCCGACATCCGTGCAAAAATATATATAAAAGAAAGAGAGAGAGAGAGAGAAAAAAACAATGAAATGACTCAACGATTGAGCGCATAATAAATACCTGCCAGCTTGGAAATAAAGCCACTTTATCTTCCAAATTACCAACACGGTAAAATGCGCAGTCGATTTTCTTACCTGCTCTAAGCTCACAACAACAGTTCTAATAGCACTTGCCTTTACAGAACGTCAATAAACTGTATAAACTGTTTAGTTAGAAAGACTCTCTTTTCTGCCGTGCGAGATTGATGGGTGAAATGAACTGAGGTAGTGACTGGTCTTCAATTTTCGTGCTTTATTGGTCGATAAATTCCTTGTTTTCTTTCAAAGTTTTCAGATTTATTCCATAAAAACGTTAAAGACATTATTACAAAGTACATCTATACTCATATAAACACGTATATACTTTACTAGTAAGATCATATAATGTTCTTGTTCTTGTTGTGTGTGTACATATTTGAATTGCTTGACTCACGCAGACTTGCATCGTACTACTGACTACTACTGCACACTGATTGACTGACTTAGCAATTGAAAGTAATTACTGTTACATGCATTTTTTAAAGAGAAAAATTCTCTTGATACATGATCATATTGATCTACTAATGACCATCATCATCCAACACCACCGCCGTGTTCAGTTAGAGAGTCGCCACAAAAGTCAAGAAGAGTGAGAGAGAGAGAGAGAGAGAGAGAGGAAAAAGGTAAAGTAGTTCTATTAAAGCTTTATAAATTGAAACACGTCATCATTATCATTTTGACTCTTTTTGTAGTAAAAAGTAATCTATGAGCTCAAAAATCAAAATATTGAGACAGGCTCTATCTATTACCGTCACTCGTTCAAATATTCCGGTTAAGATTGGGTATATGTGTGTTTTTTTGCATTAATGCATTACAGTGGATACTACGTTTTCCTTACGATGATGATGACGATAATTCAGTAATAAAAATGATATGATACGATGTCTTCCTCACGAAGTGGAATAATCACTCAGAATAAAAGATCATTATCTTAAAAATGCCTCGTAATTCGTGTCCTAATAAGAGTCAACCCCATATTTTTGTCGCAAAATGAGGGATATAAAAAGAGTATTTTAAAACAAGTTGAGAGCCAATCACCTGTCCATATATACTTTTTTAATCTTTTTATTAGCTTTTTAGCAGAAGAAGAGGTCACCGCAAAAATTGTCGTAATGAAGATACAGTAATTTGTTTAATAATTTACGCTCTTCTCTGCAATAAATGTTGTGGATCCCTGCTAATAAAATTTGTTTACAAACAAAAATAAAGAAAATACAATAAATTTTAAAGCATTTTAATAATATAACAAACAGTGGAAAATACATTGTGAAGTAGTAGCGATAAGTGGGTGCCAGAGTGTGAGTGTTTACGTATATATGCAGATTTTTAGATTATTTTGCGTCGGTGAACAACGAACAGGAGCTTCAGCACAGCCAACCCCATAATTTTTCTTTGCAGATGATGATGTGAGAAAATAAGGTCTTTTTTGATTGACTCAATTTGTCTGCGTATTCATTGTGCATTTTTTTCAAATTGGAAATGTCAAGAATATGACAGTTGAATCATGCCCGCATATTCTCTCTCGCCTTTCGCCCCTCGCCATGCTGCTTATCCTAGAAAATATTGTTTGTTTGTAACAGTAGTATAGCAGTACTTAGGTAGTTTAGTAGCTTCTACACTATTGAAGATCGACAACCCGGATAAAAGTTGCAAAAGGGAAATATACAGCGTAGTTTTTTCAGTTTCTACATTTGCAAACGTGCCCAACAAACTGTTTGTTTGCCAGCCGGTAGCAGTAACAATTTTACATTAATTTACATTCCAAACTACTTCATTTTGCCCGTTCTTTCCTTTTTCGGTATACTGCTCACGTATGCATACATACTAGTCGCACTTTTCCGCTGATATTGATAGAATGATGCTAAAATATGGCATCTCCATATCTAAATTCTAAATATACGTCAGCAGCAAGAAGAGAACAAGGTGTAAGCAAGAAAAATGCATTTCTCTACAAAAAATAGTAATGGTTTTCTGCGCGCAAATAGCAATTAATGTTTATTTTAATTCCTAAATGGGCTTCAGCAGCCACAGTGAACAACTAAACAAGCACATGAAAAGAACACAAAATATTTGCCCCGTGGTGAAATTCCGTTCACATTACTGTTTATATTGTGTAGTGTGCATTTGTTGTTTAGATAAAAATACACGGGAATCATTACTTTAATGAAAGTAGGCAGAACACCTCCGTGAAGTCAGCACAGTAAAAACAGTAAAGTGTACGCAACTCTGATAAAGTTTTCACACACAGACACACAACACACATACAGACACGGCGCAATTTAATATGGCTTTTAGCTGTACACAAAAGATTATAGTAAAATACAATCTAACCACGTAAACATAAACATATACACATTAAACATAGTTGTTCAACTTTTTCTTCTAAAATGAAACCTAGCTCACATTAGCAATAGAAAAATTGTACAACGGGGGAAACGTGAGCAAGACGTTTGATGTCAGTCTTCAAATCAATTAAGAGTGGTAATTAATCCACTGGTTAATGGAATTTTTATCCTTGCTCATGAACTGTCCCGAATCGATGGGAAACTAGTCAGGCAACACGACTCCAACTTTTTTTTTGCTCTTTGCTATTGCCACCATCGACATCATTGTCGTAAAAAAAACAAAAAAAACTGTGCTGGTAGTTTGAGTAACTCTGCTGGTATTTAACAATTAAATAGGGATTTGACTTTGGGGAACGGAACGATACAGTAGATGATGTGCTAGAAGGAACCTAAAGGACAAGGTAATTTTTTTAAGTTTCAAGAAAAATGTCTTCAAAATGTTGTTGTTGTTGCTGATGCTGCTGCTGTGCCGGTAAATTAATTCGAAATGCACTGAAAAAGTCGTACATACGTGTAAATCTGATGAATCTTACAAGCTATAAGCACACCAATAGGTATCTTTGATAGTAAATACGAGAAGGGTCATAGTATCACTTATACCATTCACCATGTTTATCTATACTACATCTACCAGTTTACTATCGCCACCACCACCACCACCACCACCGCTAGAACGACTTTTGGAACCATAACTCACCCACTGTGAATTTTACTGTTAGTGTTGTTAGTGGCGAAGGATTAGAAATCATTTTGTGATCTATGTAGCGTCTTTTATGATCTCTCTCTCTCTCTTCTCCACGAAAATACTCGGACATTAAATTTTTAACAAGCATGTAAATTTCTCTATTTTTCTTATACGGTAAGGAGGCGAACCTAAAGATAAATGTTTATTTGCAGGGTGTCCGTAATTTCCTTCAGAATATATTTTCTGGGTAAATTATGAGCAATAGCTGCATGTTCAACAGGCGCTACTAAAGTTAGCAAGTGAAGCCATCTAATTCTTGTAACGCCGTAACAAAGGGTAAATCATTCAACACTTCATACAGCGCCGTACAACAAGATATATAAACAAATTTTCATATGTACTTGAGTACAAGTAGGTATATGTATGTATGTTTTTTACATCCAAACTTTAAGTTTTCAGGGTAAAAAAATCTGCGTGGTAGTTGGTTTGTATCTTGAGTTTTGTGACACTTGTTACATTCTGTATGTACGCTATCTGACAAGTGTGACAAGACAAGACTACATGGGAGGCGTTAACAAGGGGAGCGTACACTTTTGCTACTAAATGATCTATTGAGCTTCTTACGGGGCGAGGTATATGCTTGTGTTGCTCATTTTCGTGGGGTGTCACCTAAATCTGGATCTACTTTAGAAAATAATGAGCAGCATTTTTAAAGAAGAAAGTTTAGCATTTCTTCTCTCAGTAATGGTGTGTCTGTCTGTGTATACTGTCAAATGCTGGTGGAACGTGGGGTACGGTACACATGTATATTGTTGTAGGTACCTGTATACAGTAATCATGAATGACTTTTGCAACAGGAGCACACTAAAAAGTCATAATTTATTTTAATGATGCACACAGGTGACAGATATCACATTAAAACACTCTTAAAATATATGTATCTCACCAATCTCCAGTCACATTTCTTTATCCAGGTACAAAAAAACTGGCAAGGAATAGAGATAAGAAGGTAGTGAGATACATAGGCACACATTAAAAGACAAAGTTGATAAAGTTGACCTTGGTTGGTGTCAAAATGACAAAAGATACTTCGTACACTGAAGTAGGCTGATATTATCTTTTCTGATAATTTAATGATATATTACGTAGGTAGATACGTACATGCACAAAGACAGTCAATAAGACAACTGAAAAGTTCACTCAACAAAAAGAAAAACAAAGAGATTGAATGCTACAAAGCCTGAAAAACCAAACGCTTAATCATTAGCTCCTCCTGCTGTTGTTACAAATTCAATATCATCATTATCATCGTTTAAGAAACAAAAATGTAGTGAAGAAGGTTGCATTTTTTATTTTAAAAAAATGTATGCTTGTTAGTTGGTTTCGTACCAGTAATACAGAAATCTTGACTTTCGTAGAATGCGCTAATAGCAAAACTTGAAGTGAAGCATCTTATACAGTTCGTTATTATTCTTGTGGAAACGACTTGTTTCGTTGAATTAACAAAAAATCTTCATAACTTGATGAGAGCATGTTTTTTTCCTGGTTTAGCTCTACTTTTTCCTGAAAACGTCAAACTTTTAATTTACTATACATTACTTCATGGAAGCATTTCATTTTCAAGCATTTTATTCCAAGTGTCAGTATTTAGCCGTACATATAGGTATGAATGTATTTGCTCATTTGAGGTTGATTGTTTCATAAAGCTGTGATGTGTTGACTGCCATGATGAACAAGTCCTTAATCGTGATAAACAACAACTGCTGGTGGTAGGTAAGTTGTACATTTATATAGGAAGCAGGAAAAAATGTAAAGTGGACTAAATGCACACAGAGATATGAGATGACGATTACAATAGGTATTAGAGCACATTTGGCTTGTTTTGTCTGCTGGTGATGACGATGATGATATGTGCAGTTTAGAGAGATTTTAAGGCTAATGCATCTCATTAATTACCCATTACTATTACTGCCACTACAACCTGCGCAGCTACTGCTACCACCACCATGGCTGCCACTTGAACAAACAATGTGTCTGTGTGTAGTTTAGCAGAAAAAACAAAAAGATTTCACTATTTTGACTACACATCACACGGAGTAACCAGTTGCGTTAACATGTTTCTTATTCTCTTAATGGGCTATTTACTCATGTATCTCAATCCATACAAGTAATCATAATAAAAGGAATATCTCGTTCATTCCTGTTGGTGTGAGTGTAAGGATGTTTTGATGTGCAAACGCAAAAGAGCACACATTATTCGTAGAGAAAAAAAACTGAAAGAGAAGAAGAAACAAAATAAGATTTTTTTTCTCTTTCAAGTCTTTTGATAATAAGACCATTATCGCCATTAAAATAATGTGTTATCTATCGTCTTCTTGTTGATTCGATTTGGTGTGTGATGTTGTCATTATTTTCGTGTCATAGTCGTGAGTGGATTGATTCATATAATTTGATAGAGATTTTTTTTCGCCAGACTGCATTGTGCATTGTACCCTACACGAGGCACCTGATTAATTGGTAATGCTATTTGATCACGCGGATTTTATATGCACTCACGTAACGCACATCACGTCAACGTTGTGGCAAAATGTGTATACATAATGTGCAGTTTGTTACTGGTTTGCTGGATCACACATTTCGCGACAAAATGCATGTCTGCAAAAAAAATAAATGATGAGCGAGACGTGCCCTGCATTTCGGTAACATGTCACGTACTTACTACATGTAACTCATCTAATCTCTTCGTAATATACGTATCAGTATTACATTGCATGTTTTTGCAACTATTTACGGGGGGTTATATGATGATCGAATTTTCGTTAGACCAACAAAAAATGTTAGTTTTGGTGAGACGTACTTAAGATGTAATACGGTTCTGCTGCTGCCTAGAGGAATTTTTTGCCTATAAACAACATTGAACTTACAGTTCACACCGTAATAACTTTGATTCATGAGAAAAACAATGTTTTGTCTGAGCACTTGCTCTTTGCAGTAGGTATATCGAATCAGACTTTTGGTTTACTCATTTAATCAATGGTCTTTAGTCGTTTCAACTATCAATCTTTTTAACTGATATGGTCGTTAGCTTAGTCAGAAGCTGCCGATCTATTGTAGTTTTAAGATTAACAGCTTTCCACATAAACGCCGTTGCATATTTGGCTAGGGAGATACAGTGCAAACAATATTAAGCAATGTAAAAATTCGCTGGTAATCGCGTGCACAAATAGAATTCTTTTACCGTCTCTTCGACCAACTGGGCGAAGGAAATCTAAAAAAATTTAAATTACCAAATCCAGACCTGGTTCCTTGCGAGAAACATACGGAATATAAAAACTACTATTTCAAGACAGTTTAGGCAGCACTGCTTCAGTTCTTAATTAATAATAATAATAATTACCTCATCAATTTTTGAGAGTCAATTAAACCTTATGTTACAGTACCGTTTAGCACACGCAGCAGGAGACGGTCATTGTACACGATGTTTCGTAAAAAAAACTCATATTGTTTCATGTAATAATATACAGTCATGCTGAGAAATGATGGGTTACTTTTATAGATGTACCACTTCACAGCACTATTTGCGTTTAAAACAAAAAATCCTGATTTTTAAATCATTCCAATAACAAGGTAATATATAGGCAGTGGCCATATATACCAGACAGTGTGAATAAAAGTTCATCATGTTTTCATACTTTTGCCTATTTATATAAACGGGAACCCAGTGGTCGCAGTCTTCTTTTTGGCTTTTGTTTGTGTGTTCAAAAAGCAAAAATACTTATATAGATTGACGGCATCGCCTTCTTTAAATTGTATACTGGTTTACTTTGTATATGATCAGTGATACTGCAACAAAAATGCATCTTATCTGCAATATTATTACTTTTATTGCCTTTCCTTGCTTCGCACGATGTTGCACCTGTCAAATATTTTGGAGCAGACATCTCATCTCATTAAATGACCGACGGCCTTGGGAGTGTTTGTTGCAACAAAGTTCGTTGATATCCATTACAGTTTAAAGCAAATTTAAGCAGCTAACCTGTCCGTTTAAAAATGGCATAAAAATTTGAACTCCTGCTTTTCTGCCATTT
Organism: Callyntrura sp. NNG-2020; assembly: GCA_027744055.1. Taxonomy (NCBI): domain Eukaryota; kingdom Metazoa; phylum Arthropoda; class Collembola; order Entomobryomorpha; family Paronellidae; genus Callyntrura; species Callyntrura sp. NNG-2020. Next base: position 34,674 of record JAHZNE010005032.1, read on the forward strand.
TCTTGCTATTTCTACGAAATCACCACAACGTAATATTGCACTCATTGTCACGTCATTATGATAGATCAAGACTCAAGACTTCTTGTTAACCACATCACCGAGTCCCATCAACACAAACCACTTTTCACGAAATTCTTCTTCTTTTTTTTTTTAAAAAAAAAGAAGTCCAAAGTAAAATGTGGTAGTAGTAAGTAGGCTTGTTTTTCCTCACTGATGTTTGCAAATTATTTATATTCTGTTGTGTATAGCGAGTAAAACGAAGCACGAAAAAAGGAGTAACCCGAGTAAGTTGAGTGACTGCCGTTGGTGCTACTTGACCACAGCTAATTTAGAACTACCGAATTTCACCTGAAGAGAGAATGGTGGGCTCATTCACTCAGGTTTCAGGCTGTAAACCAAACACCATTAACCAACCACGACGATGATGATCAGGCTCAGAAACGGTCACCATTTTAAAGATATGGATCTCACTTCTCAATCGCGGACCTTAAAAGGATATTGACAAGCAAAATGAATGACAGGTGAAAAAATGCAAGCCCGTTGTCCATATATAAAAGTGCACACCTGCAACAACCTAGCGTTACTTTACACTATGAACCATTTTTCTTCGTCCTTTTATATTATGACGAGGATGATGATTGTGTTTTACGCAAATGTCCAGCATGATGTAAAATCAGTTACCAATAGTATTGGCAGCATTTTAATATATTTTTAAGTACAACAATAAAATAGTGTAACGGTCGTATTGGTTGTTTGACACCTGAATCCATTTTACAATCGAACAGGTCGATATGCGAACAAATTGTCTACCAACTGCCAACGCAGCTTGCTACTAACAGTAACTCTTTAAACGGGTAGCAAACACGTTTAAAGTTTTTATGTACCAACAACAATCTTTGAGCTATTGTTTTATCGTTTGTGTAATAATCCGACTCTACGGCAGTTCAAAACGTTTTGAATTTACGGATATTACGAACCAATGTGCTCAGACGACCAATAAAGATGATGAAAAGGAAAGAAATAAAAGCCCAAGATAAGATGTACTATGCGTGTCTGATAAAACTTGAAAAAAGCAAAATTTGGTAATAAGAGTAAAATAGAGCTGACACCAATAATTCACCCGAGGGGGTTTCTTTCTAAATCAGAGAAAAAAGGGCATAGGCATAGCGCTTATATGCTTGTTCACAGTAAGTTCAATCAGAGCTTTTATTAATATCAAAATTGAATATTGTGCGTTTTTATTTCATACATAGCACACGCGATAATTTGAATGATGACGCTTGTCCAAACCTACTATTCACGGTAAGTTTATGTAAAATGTGTGTTGATCTCTCTAGAAAACTATCAATTTCTGTCAAAACCGTATAAAAATCAAGCAGTCGTCTCGTCCGTTTTTTGTGGCAGGCAGACTAGCCAACTTTAAAACTTTTTTTTGCACGCAGCGTATAAAAACATTCCTGTGTGCAGACGCTGTTGTGAGAATAACCGTTTATGACGTACCCTATAAAATGCTTTTAAAACGACAAATAAATCAAATCGTGTTGTTCATCCTCCTCCTGCTTCGCTCTGTGCAGTTGTACAACCGTGATAAAAAGCGGCAGATGAGCAGCAGGCAGCAGTCAGTCAGTCAATAGCAATTCATCTCTTTTGAAAAATAAAGAAAAGTTACTACAGACGAAACAGGCCAGAATGAAATGACAAATAGTAACAAAAACAAGTAGTAGTAGTAGTTCTAGTAGTAACAAGTACGACGAAGTAAAATTGTAGTAGCTTCTCTATTTGTTTTCTTTTGTTTGTTCGAAGGAGTCACTCTTTCATAATCAAACAATTGCTCATAAAATACAAGATATATCTGGTAATACATACAGCCTACGTTTACTCATCATGGATGCCTTCCCTATTCAAGATATATAATGTATAAATCAACACTAATGTTACAGGAAAAAAGCTTTAGTTTGTATTAGCAAATAGTGGGTAACAGATATACATAAGCTAAACAACATTGTATTTTTTGTAAGCAGTGTCACTGTATATCAAAGTGGTCTTTGCCCCTTTGAACTTTTTTAATTTTTCTTTAAATTCACTTCTCCTCCTTCTCCTTCTTAATGTAGCGATTTTTTTTTCTGGCTGTCTATATTGCTGATAATAGTAGCAACTTAAGTAAATGATGTCATTTATAAAGTACACAATGACGAATTCTCACTCATTGTTGCGTTACTACTGCTTCTGCGTAAAATTTGTAGACTATAAAGATGATGAGAACATGTATACATCCATAATATTATAATGAAACCTGCTTTTATGATTTGATAAATCACTAACGCACGCATCGTGAATATCTTTGTAGGTATGTATGTATTATTTTTTCTCTTTTCTCTTCACTCAAAAACCGAACTGTTGTTTGTTGGTTGGAGTTAAAAAGCACGATTATTTTTGCAGTTTAATATGACATCAGTCAAATTCCTTTTAAAACGGAGAAGTTGTAGTAGTAGTAGTACAGGTAGTAGTAGGAGAAGTATTGCTACAATGGGGTGAGCGAGCAGGCGAGTGACGAAGATAATAGAAAAGATTGATGTAATGTATGATAAGGCGAACAGGGAATGAGAGAGACCGACCTTACTTTTTTACTTGCTTATGTGTTTAATAAATATGATAGTGCGATGATGTTGCTTTTTTACGGAAGAATATAAAAATATTTTCCACGTGGTTTCTCTTGTTTACCGAGATGGATAAAGGGAAATAAATGCTGGTAAGACTGCGGTGAGATAAAGATCCTGTTTGATTCTGCATCTCAATCTCGTATTGTAGGACAGTGTGTGCGCAAGGGCTACCTTGATTTACAGCGCTATTGTTACACGATAATATTTTACTTTTCAAGCTACCATACCACCACGACCATGATTACAGTGTGCCTTATGTACAAAGTGTACTCAAGACTGATGAGAATTCGAAGTATTTAAATGGCTACCATATTTCACATATTGTGGCGTAAAGCCAGTCGCTTGTTATCATCAGCTGCCACCAAGCAAGAGACAATTCAGAGAAGGAGCAACATGCCTCCAACCAAGTTGTGTGCTGCAGCCAACAAACTTTTCAAAGCTTTCCTCAATCGATACTGACTGACACAAAGTATGCGACAAGGCGACAATTTTTTTGAGTATATACCATCCCATCCATCTGTTGTTTGTCTCTGATGATGATAAAGAGAAAAGCTTTGGTTGGATGCTACAACGATGCTGTGCAGAAAGTCCTTTAGGTATTACACGATTAAAGACATGAAGTCAGAGGGTGGCATGATTGTCAACTTTTTAATTGCTGAAACCTGTCTATATATGCACATGTTCATTTATTTATGCAATAATTTGATACTGTTGTATACATCAAGCGTATGGTATTAACACTAGAAAAATGTAACGGTTTTATTTATCTCTGTTATTTTTTTCTCTGCAGTTTGTGCTCTTGTGCCAGCAAAATTGCGAAGAAAGAAATTAACATAATAAATAAATTGTACTTTGTCAAAACTTCATTTTTTCCGCGTTCAGCATTGTTTCTCTTGTGAATGATATTTAATGTATATACGTAGTTAGCAGTAGAGTAGCCGGATTGTACGGCGGGTAGTTTTGCAGGATCTTCGTTTTATCTCACCATCGTGAGTGCCAAGTCGTTAACGTTTCTCTGACTTCTGGAATTACAGAGAAATTATACCAGTTCGGAATAAATTTCTTTTCCCGTGCAGCTTACACAACAGGCACTCATCCATGTGAAAAAATTCTGCTATTGTCCGTTGTGATTAGTTAAGACTTACGCAGTGTCATGATTTATCAACCGCTACAAATTCACTCATGTAACTTTACAACTTGGCCGTTGATTTGCATACTGTGCATCTCATTATTAATTATCATCAACCTAATTCTAAGAGATTATGATGAACATTTTGATAAAAAGGAGACCAGACCACCTTGAAAGCCCAGAGCATATTCACGCATAGATGAGTAACAGTAATCGGAATCTATGCAAATGCATATCTGGTAATAATCTTTAAAGAATTAGGCCAGGCTGCGGATTACATTTTTTCTCACCGGTTTCAGCTGAGCTCTTTAACAACCACTCATTTGCATAGATTCGCTCCATTTCTAATTAAAACCATCATCTAAATTATATCTCGCTATTTAAAAATGCAAAGACTTCACAAGAAGAAGACATGGAGTGTATGTATGTACTCTGTAATGTGTGAAGACACACATATGCTTTTAAAATTCAAGTAGTAAAATGCACGTTGTTTTTGTGACGAAGACAGATGTAGGTATACATATCGGCTGCTACACAGCAATAACAATGTACACAATCCACCTTTTCAGTTCTCCAGCCTATCAAAGCACAAAGTAATTTATTGCAATAAACCCATTATGCTGACTCATTGGGGAGAACTCATTTGCATACTATTATGGATGATATTTGCATAAAGATTTGTGAATGTGCGCACGGTGGAGTGAAGACAGAACAAATAGCATCACCTTTATGTTCCCATCTTTTACATGTTACTTAGGTAAGTACAAGTACAACATGAACGTTTCCCTTTCTTCTGTTTTGTGTCAAATTCATTAATAATAATAATATTGCCATTTGCCATACATCAACTTCTTCATGTGCCATCTTTCCCGTTTCACGAGAACGCACATCACCATCAACATCAATCGGTTCTTGTGTACAACACAGCACTATCACCCTTCTGGATATATCATTCCGTCCAGTACGTATTACTTATTTTAGCGCATCTCTTTACATGCAACAGTCCCCTTCGGAGTATATATTTCTTCTCCCAATGAAAGGAGGAAGGAATGAATGAAATGGGAAAAGTGTAATACATCTTGTCTACTTTTCCTTTCTTGCTCTTATTCAGCTAAGCATTAACCCCCTGCAAAGGGTGAATTCCTCGCATAGTATCATAAAGATTCCTTCGTCGTCTCTTCCCATTCAGCCTGAATGTCTGTCTTTTCAACCCCTTTCTATAACATGCCTAATAATGCACAACTACTGATCCATAAGAAAGTAAGTATGCTCATATGAACAATAAAAACGGGAATCTACCCACGATCGCCAGCAAAAAAGGGTGCACTGGTCCATATAAACTTTTATCTGGAGGGATACTCTTTGGCACTGCATGTTTTTGATGACTAGACCAGTGAAGGTATGTACATTTTAAGTCCGGTTGTTGCACTTTAGTTAAATGCATTATTATATATACAGCAATAGCGAGCCAGGAGAATGAATATCGAAAACACACACTTCCTTCCGTACTTGATAATTTGACGTTTCATCTTCTCTTTCTAGTGTTGTCGCAGGGAAGAGTGAAGATGCAGTCATGTTACGATTACAAGAGCGTCTTCCTATCTTTGCCTCGTCTTCATTTCAGGACCAAGATGATCGCAAAGATATAATAAAAAGTGATGAGGAATCTGCATCTCATCAGCAGCATTATATCGTCTTGAACTGCCTGTGGATAAGTATGGGTTATATATATATATAGCTTTACCGCACTACATATTACATCATTCACAATAGGCATCCCACCTCCCTTTCTTTATGCATAAGCTGCTTTTGTCAAAAAAGAATCATTGCAGATTATACAAGCACTTTTGCCCCCTTTGTTACCATTGTCCTTTCGGATCACCGCGTTGAGTGTCATAAAGCCCTCTTGTGTATAAAAAGTTTGATGCCGCACCAACACTACACAACATTCTTTCTCCTGTTGATGACTATCCTCGTCGTCATCATGATGAATCGAATAGGGTGATGATGATGATACTAGTACAACTCTGTTCCACCGTTTCAACAAACCTTCATTTTTTTGTATGGCTTTCGTCGTTAGTAAAGTACTCATAAAAACACAACTTTAACGCTTTCAAAAGTGAATACACGAAAATAGTACACCGTGATACAGGCATACCAAAAACTAAAGAGACACTGATCCGATTTGCATAAGAATAATAAAAGAATGAGTTTTTTCAATGAGATTACGTATGCATCGTTGTACGCAGCATAAAAAAGATAGGGAAGAAAAAACGATCAGACGGAGCGAAGAGATTTGATGAGGAAAAAACTTTCGCTTTCGTTTGCAATAGTCTGTTTTTGAGAGTTTGATTCAAACAAACGCAGACTACAAACTGTGAGAAAAATAAAAAAAAGTGTTATCGTTGCCGCCAACGGACAGATGCTTATTTAGTGTACACATACACATTTCATCTTGTATATTTACTCACAACAAACATGAGAATGACTTGCGTTGACCTATTATGAATGTTCTAAAAAGAAATTGAATATAAAAAACACATTTTTATATCACTGTGAAGTTTACACCGTCTTGTTAAAAAATTGTAGGGCAAATGACGCTGGAAACAGACAGATTACTTGATTCATTGCGTACCCCAATGAGGTCGTTTTTACGTGTCCCCCAATGTGTGTTTACACTTGCACGTGAAAAATATTTTTGTGACAGTGATGATCGTCAAAAATGGCAAATAGTAAAAATTTTACTGGTGTGTATAAATTTGCACAAAGAGGGTAGCATCTTGCAAAAGGGTCACAGTGCTAATGGTAAAATGTCAGAGAACACACACAGACACAACAACAACAACAAAACAACAACAATCCACTTTTACTTTTATTTTTGTTGCGTAATACGGCTATTAAGCTATTTTAGAATAGTAAGTTTACTATAAACGTACGTATACTATGCACACATCATCTAAAAGGAATCGGGGAATGAACATAATAAAAAAACGTGCAAAATTTACAATGCGCGGTTGTAAATGCAAATTTAAAAATCACACACTATAAAAGTTATAATTATCCTAATCATTTTTACATCAGTTTGAAAAAATGTGGCTACGTAGCTCATCAGCATTCACGTGACGTGCTTGTGAATTTGAGTGCAGACATTCCCCTTCTTGAATTCAAAATGCTTGATAAAACAACAATTACTACAGAAAGAGATTAAAAACCAACAGAAAGGCCTTTTCTACTCAAACCGGACTAGATTTGATCACTGACTGTGAGATGAACTGTGGGTACACACAGTTTGTACACAAATGCTTTTTTCGGCATATTACTGTTTGAAAAGGAGGCACGCGAGAATGTGTCTGCCTCCATCTCAAAATGGCATATTATTTATGTGAGTAAGTATGAGCATAGTGGTAGTATACACTGGTAGCATTTCACATTGTAAAATATTTCACTCCATTTTCATCATTACTATTTATTGCATTTTATATACAAATAATATTATGCACATGGTAATATTCATTGATACTCCATAAAAGAGAAGAGTCTCTCGTCCGACGAAAGGGTCTCTTCTCCCTCTCTCTCTCTCCGGAGAGTTCGTACTTTCCATTGCACAGACACACATACGGTGCTTCAATATTATGATCACTGCTTTTTATTGACAGCAATAGAAAGGAGTCAATAATAGAGCAATGAAAGAAAAGGGTATCAATAATACACCGCCGGCAAGCAAAAAAGGAGTAATACAACAGTAGTAATCAGAAACCAATCATAATATGATATATACAATATAGTACGTGCACTCACAATGACAGACACGCTGTGCGTTAAAAAAAGAGAATTCTGGACCGAACCGAGTACATCTTTAATATTTAAATTTTATTGCTTACCTTTCAGGCCAACAAAACGCCTCATTTCTGTATCTGTAAATAAAAAGAGAAAAAAAAGAGTTGAATTATTGGGTTATAGTATATATTTATACATTTTTTTCTTTTTTAAGTGAAGAGCCATAAATCTTGAGAGTTTTCGATCGTTCATTCATTCAATTCAAGAAGAATCCCATTAAAATTTGAATAGTATAATAATATTTTGATCGCGTATCAATGCCTGGCTGGTATTGTTTATTGCCTGTGCCACCACCAGTTCTCACAAAGTAGAGTGGGTACTCTGAAATGGAAACTCACACGACCTCTCTCATCCCGATTTTGTTGTCGGAGAGGTAAAAGACTCTTTTAGCTGCAATGAGGTGTGACAAGATGTGCCTATAGAATTTCTTCTGTGTAATATATTGCAATAATTATTTGATGGTATTTGGCATGCATAACACATCAGAGTAGTAGTAGTGTCTGCTCATCCATGGCTCATCCAGTAAAAAGTAATGTAAAGTGCAACAGATAGTTGAGTTGAGAGTTGAACAAATGAACTGGTTTGCAAAGGTCGTTTCTGTTGGTGGTCGGTGAACGGGAACAATGCATTTTATGGACACAGTGTATGATTTTTTATGCTTTCCTACTTGAGCCACTCTGCATGATATCGGCTCTGTACTCATCGTCGGACGAGAAAGGAAATTAAAACTTGAAGGAAAATGTAATTGGCCATCATTATTATTAACCCTTTGAAATATGCTGAGGGTAAGTCGTAGGACAGTTATTTCAAGGTAGGTTATTTCTTATGGGAACACGTTAAAATGTTTCCATCGGTAGCTTCAATACGTTTAACTTGATAGAAAAAATCCTGGTGACGTCTGTGAAGTAATTGAACCTTTGTAGAGTGAGTACCTTTACTTGAGAAAAAACATATAACCACTCCGCAAATTTAAACCTGTGTGCTAAATATCTTTACCGTAAACCACAATTAAAAGGTACACATCCATATGGTGAAAAACTTTTGTGTATTGAGGAAATATTATAATTTAAAAATGCCTATAAAGTATTTACAAATACAAGTTTACTGCACCAGGGATCGTGCAGCATTAATACTAAAAATGTACCCGTAAACCAATAATTGAGTAAACTATGTCTAGTTAAGCGTCTCTCATTGACCTGGATGAACTTGTATCACCACACGGTTAGAACGACCTAAATTGTTGAAACGTCAAAATGGAGACTGAACCGTAAATTTTGACGATGATTAGATGAAACATCTTTTTTAAGTGAAACTGTAATTCGAAAATAAATGAATTTCCTCTTTCTGTTCTGAAGAGGTGACCTGATAGATACCAAAACCAGACAGCTGAGCAGGAATCTCTTAGATCAAATCTTGCGTAGCACTAGGGGCATTTTATGTTCGTTCAAAGTAATTTTCTACCACACCGATATGGCTTTTTGTACAAAATTGATTCAGGGAACAAGTTTATAAAAGCAGCCTTTTTAATATCATAGATGTACGTAAGTACGTATCTTTAACAGTAGCGTTCCATGAACTTCTATAGAGTTCCCTCGTTTTACCTTTCATCTGACATTACATCGTTTGGTATTTTTCGTCTTGGAGGAAGCCATAATTCATGTGCGAGACCCTGAAATTGTGGCTTACTAACCAACAACCCTATAATTCACCACCCTCTGATGATAACAGTTTGGATGGGGATTAAACACTTTTCAGAAACTTTTTAATGCCAAATCAACCAACGTTTTTTACTACCTTGTATTTATCTTCCTTGTCGAAGAAAGATGGATACATTTTGTGTTCTATGTGTCAGGAGTCAGGAAGGAGGGTAGGAAAGAAACTGTTTACTACTCCCTAACCGCACACTTTGGTCATAAATTCTCTCTACTTTCCCTACCAGCTACTTTACTTTGTACTGGTCTTCTGATGATGATTGACTAAGGTTTATAAAACAAAACGCCAATATAGTAATACTGGCAACTTGAGAAGAAGCGTTGAAGTTTAGAAAGTATTAAACATGATAAATTTTTAATAGCTGGATTTTTTCTCTTTCATCTAGTTTTTTTGGGCAATTTTTGAAATTACCTTTTTTGTGTTACACGTTACACCAGTGTATCGAATCAGTAAATCTTGTAGAATATAATATATATACAGCGGGAGAACTTTACGGGAACGAAATTTTATTTGAAATTTCGACCATCGACTGCTATAATGTGTGCTGCTGGTACCTAAGCATGCAGGACGTTATCGGTTTACGTAGAAATGTTTCCATTCGAGTGACGCAACGCCGTACAAATCTTGGTTTTCAGTTTTCATTGAGAGTCTAGACTCTAGACTTTTACGGAAAAACTCAAGAACTCACATTTCGTTATTTGTGGTAACTACCCTTACATACGTCTTCAGCTATTATTATTATTGTTACTTTGTGGTTTTAATGTTCATGAAGTTCAGCACAAAACGTTGCTGTTGTGATGATATGGGTACTTTTTCTTGTTTAGAAGTCCGTGTTTGTGACTGAACCACCCTGAAAAATTTAAATGTGGTAGCAAGGAATACAATTTTAAAACAATCAGTACTTGGAACGGAGTTTATCACTACCACCGTTATCACAGGTATGTAAGATTACGCCTGTTGTCGTCGCTTTAGTAAAGAAAAGGTTTGTATTATGCGTATATGCTCATGTAAGAAACTCGACACGCCCTTTTTAAAATGGGCTAAGCTACCGTAAGCACTCCGAAAATAGGCTAAAATTACACTTTATTATTATTGTTAGCATGTTGAGAGGAACAAGAAAATGAAGAAACAAAAGTTATTATAATTACGCCTGTGTAATAATAATAAGCAATTTAACCGCAATGTCCTGTGTTCCTACGAGTAGTTGATAGTTAGCGTGGGGTGGTGTGTGGCGTGTCCCTTCAAAATCCCAGCAGTCGTGAGGCAGTAGCTGTTTGTATGGTTATGAAAATCCCCGGTAGCCGAAACTGACTCATTTTCCTGCGTTTACTATCAATCATCAAGAATTTTCGCCCTGTTTCTCTTAAACGTTTACACAGCCACAGAAATAACATCCCCATCTAATCAGTTTTTCTTGGTCTGTTGAAACGAAAAATGCCTACGCGCCTCGTTTCCCCAGACACAAATGCTTTTTCTCAATGAAAGCTGCAAGAAGTAAAGTTTTAAATTTTCCAAATGATAATTACTGTAATTAAAGCAGAGATTACTACTGGGTGTGTGCTAGAGAATGTAATATTCATTTTTTTTTCTCGTAGACATGTGATGATGATCTGTGGTCGCTCCGCTGCCGTCTCGAGGAAAGCCTTGTGTGTACCGAATCTAATCTTTCTCTCACAAAGATTGCGTGTACCGTACCTCAAATTAAAGTACTCTCTTCACCGTAAACCATGTTAGAGTTGCTGTTCCAGCCCCAGTCTTATTTTTCTACCCTGGCAAACACAACTTTCAATTTTTCTTAAACTTCAGTGTGCCCGTGAGTGGTGAGAGTGTGTATTTCAAGCTTTGATCTTTCCTCGGGCACAATATAAAATCTTATTAACTTGACGCATGTGCCCGTGTGCTTATATACTCCTACGGACGGTGTATCAAGTGTGGAAGATCGCATGTTGTGTCTGTACAAGACGATTATTATTTCGGTACGACTTGATCCACTTTTTTTCAAATCATTTTATTTTTATCTGGCACTTTCCGATTTTATGACTGATTTGACCTTAAGGCAGTGTTATTATCACAGTCACCTCTTCGCTCCCTCAAAAACAACATCATTTTAAAAGGCAGTAACAATCAAAAGGGCACAAAACTACAAATAACAAAGAGTCTAAATTATAACTGGAAACTTTATGTTAGCAACACATGCATGTGAATCCTATCATGTCATACAGTATATCATTATGTACATGCATTGCAGTCAGGTAGCACGCAGTATCTACAAAATAATAAAATAATAATAAGGAACATATCATCTCCGTTAATAGTCTAAGTTGTCGTAAAGGGGCATCTATCAAGAACGCAGCAACAACCATACCCAATACAATACCCATATAACCCTTCTACAACTTCTTTACAGTGTTTTTAACGCACAGAGGCAGCACGAAGAGGGAAGAGTGACTGCTGACAGATAAGCAGCGACTTTCTAAGGGTCTTTCGAGTTTTTAAATAACCACCTGCATAAAAACTATATGCGCAGTTGTACCTATATGCATATAGCATTTATTCCCTCAAATAAAAGAGAAACAGACAGAAAACTAAACTAATCCTACTCATCTATCCAGCTAGTCAACTGTACTGTGAATAAAAAATAATCCACAGCCAACAAAATCTATTTTGATTTTTTTGTATAAAACGACCATGAAATTGCTCGTCGTCGGTCGCGGTCGTCGTCAATACGATCATCATCTTCAACGCCAACTTTTTTATACATACATACACACATTATGATGACGATAAGAAGAACCGTAATGCGATATAAATACATGCATTCTCCAGCTTACAAAAGGAGTAATGGTTTAAGGGAAACAAAAAAGGGTTCTCTTTTTTTCTGATGAGACGCGACGAAAGGAAAAGCTTGTACCTTGTACTGTTTTAGCCACTACTGCAGAAGGTACCAAGTGAAGCTGAGCGAACTGGCTGGCTGTATATTTATATGCCGTGCATATGTTTCTCGTACTTATAAGAAACAGGGCATACCGACTTTTACTTTATCTATACCGTCGCATGTCTAACAATGAACGAAAGTAGTGGCAACTTTGTTCTCTGCGTTCCAGACCAGCAATAATTTTTATCGGATCCTTGTATAAACAAAAATGCACTTTCATGAAGATTTTCCCTGACATGCAATCAAATAAAATGAGCCGGTCACGACATTGTTATTTAAATATTCGACCGTTCAACGTTGATTTTTCTCCAGAGGATATTAATGGGATTATGAAAAACAAGCGGAGGGCATGTGTGAAAAGTAGAAATTATAAAACAACACCTATTATGCATAAATCAATCGTTTTAAGGTACCCATGAAATTAGATGAAAAGCACACATCTACGTTTACGACTACAGTCTTTCACTTTCATACGTAATACGTTTACCTGTAAACGCTTGCAAGTTTATTGCAAGAACTATATATATATTTTAATCAGTGCAAAAATATTTCAAATTGAATTTATAACATTCATAAAAATATACCAACAAATTTATCTAACCATATATGGCTTTACCAACATTGACAGCTCATATATACCAACCGACAACTCACTGGCATTGGACACTGATGGACTCCAATGTGCTTAGAATTGTACAATCGAAGCATTTGTAACGATCTACATTAGCAGTAGACGTTCAAGGTTTGATCGTAACAACACGGAAGCAGTTATACTATACAGAAACCATTAGACCCCTCAATTTTGTAGCTGAATTTGAAGCAACTGAAAGAGCACTTATTCATTACCCAGTAAGAAAAAGGAGATTTGTTGTTATACTGTTGTTTTCTTAAAATGTGTGTGTGTGTGTATGTGTGCAAATGCCGTGTGGGCAGGGCAGTTTAATATGCATTCGTTAATGACTTAAGATACGTTTATACACTGCGCTTTATTAAATATTATGACATGAAATATTGAATTTTTATGAAAAGCAGGTAGGTGATACGTTTACGTTCATTATTGCCATATTATTCAATATAAACTTCCACCTTTTGCTCTTATAAATAATGCATGCCTTGCATTACCTGTCCATGGCCAGTTAAAAATTACATTTACAAACCATGAAATTAGATTCCAATGAAATTCAATCCAGTACGGTATTCTAATATCACGCCACCAAGTAATACTGCCGCGCAGGCATGACAAGGCGAAATTTGTTTTAGTAAATTTTCGAGCGACTATGTCTATCGACAGAATTGGTTCATGAATGAAAGAAAGAATTATCGTTTTTTTTCGTTCTCTCGTTTTTTGGCAACAGATGACCCATCCCATCGTCCCTACACACACGCAATATAACAGACACAAGATGGACTCTCTACAACAATCTTCTTTTAACTGCTCAACGCTCAGCAGTCCGTTTCAACTTCAACTGTGGCTGCTGTCAGACAGTATAGGTAAGTACAATTATCTTCATCACATGATGCCATGTCAAATGGAAAAGATATTTAATGCTAATTTAATAATTATGAGACATAGATTATCTCAAGTTCAATTGACTTTTGACAGTTTTATAGCCGTTGGAAGAAGATATGGAGAGGAGAGCAGGGCAAAAAAGGTGAATTTTAAGGAGTAATATATAGGCAGTCAAGCTGACGTCCGGACCGATCATCTTAGCCTTATATGAAGATTATTAAATCGCAATATATACTGATTTTTCTCTGATGTACTTGTTTAACCTTTTGCGCGAACCAATAAAAGATTTTAAAACTGTAATAATAATATCACGCTGATAAGTTACGAGGTTTCATTCACTTTCATCTTTATCCCTGTCTGTATCCCTCTAACCTTCCCAGATGATACGTCTTCTTGTGCAAAATATTTAATTTGACGCGTCATAAGAACGCACCACGAGTAAGGAACGGTGGGAGGTAAGAATTTTCCTCGAGATTCCAATTTAATTACAACAGGAGAAATTTCTTATGACATAGGTATTTCGGAATGCCGTCTTGTCAAAAATATGTTTGCTGCTGCCGTTGGTGTGTGTGTCCGCGCTAAAAGGAAATGATTAGGAAATATTACATGAAGCTGGATAATTGATAAGATTTCAGGGTAATGAAACTGAATAAACATGTTTAAGAAAACAGGGGAAACTAAAAAATTACAAAGCAGAGGAGCAACTACCTTACTCTATTGTTAGCATGTTTTTTTATTTTCTTGTAGCGTTACTTTATACCAAAGTTTAGCTAGACTAATGTAGCAGAAATACAATTAAAAATAAATTTTCACTTATCATCAGCAATAAAAATAGGAAAGGATGGAAAAATTCCTTATAATAGAGGTAACGACCATAACAATGTTAGCAATAATGATGACGCGAACAAGAATTACTGGGGCACAGAAAAGACATGTCAGCCCATGCCACAACCCTCCCTTCTAGGCAATGTACTTTGTATCTTGCTACGTTGTATGCATGTGTGAACTGTGGACGACGGAGTTAATGTATCCGACTGCCCTTCTTCTTGCAGCTACTGCAACTCACTGGTCTCTACCCAGGACGCAACATAATTACTTATTCCCTAAACAGCCTCCTACCCACTTTTTGCACATAAAAATTGAAATAGAAGTTCGTTCTCGATGGTTTTTTATGAAATGCAACAATGATTGCAATCAATGACGGCTACTATTTTCTTGCTGCAGAGACCCAATACACGTAACCGTATATACATACATGGGAGTCGTATATTAGAACTTTGTAATGATGGAAATATAAAAACAACGGTGGAGCAGAATGAAGTCAAGAAAATGCAATTCAGCGGGGAAATCCATATTGTTATACGAAGCAACTAATATGTAACTTGTAGGAAAAAAATGGGAATAAATCCACGATTCATGGCTACAACTCATGCAAATGTGTTGCGCTGCATTACATTTAGAGGAAATTAACATCGCCTCTCAAAAACATTACTCACAACGAGAGGAGGAATTAAAGGACTCACAGGTGAATTGCTGATGTGAAAAGTTGAAGACTTAAATCATAACCAGATCATTTTGGCAGAGAGCGAAAACCTGAAAATCGCGGCGGGTGATCGTGTGCACAACAGGAGCATTTTCTCTATCTCTCCCTCCACAGTCAACACTGCACTACACACAAAGACGGCGAGGAAAGAGGGCAAGAAGCATTACTACATTAAATACGATAAAAAATATGGTTATTGGAGAAACAGTAATATTATCAATATTACAAACAAAGCAGAGAAGAAAACAATGTTTTTTCCAACAATTCACCACTTGTTTAACCCGAAGGTTAAAGGAATCCAACAATTATTAACGAGATAAGAAATGCATGTAGCGAAAAATTAATTTTCAGAAAGGACAAGGATGTCTTCGTGTAAAAATGACCAAAGTATTTTTTATTAAAAAAACTAAACTGTACACGATTGTACGTGATTGTCAACAAAATGGTACGTGTGGTAGTGACACTGCAGTTTTTTTGTTGTATCGTGATGGGTCGATGATGCTGATAGAAGATGAAGACGTGCTGAAAAGGGATGATTTAAAACAAATTTAACCAAAAGATTTTTTTGTGCCATAGTTTAATTTTGGAAATGCATATCATCGTCAGAAAAAAAGGTGTCAATTTGACATTCATGCAGTCATGTTTTTTTATGACGATGATGATATTCATTGGTTTTGTCTGATCATTTTTTCTAACATGAATTTGCTTTTTTCCCAACATCACAGTCGTTACCACATCTCCACCAAGATTTCACCCAGATCAAATGCAACAATATAAATTATTTACAAAGTGCATTTCTGAACAGATCTAGTTTGCTTTCTCATGCGAACATTGGTGCAGTGTAACCACACAGTGGAAAAAATGTCAAAGGGAAAATAATGTACATGGGAATAAGAATTTTGTCACCGCATTAAAAAGTCACTGCATTTATTTGCGGTTATGTGTGTTGTGTAGCGGTTTGTTCTCAGTTTGTCAATGTGTAACGTTCTGCTGTAAAATGGAAAAATCAAAGTGTAAACTGAGGCGTGAACAAAACGGTTCAAGTGAGAGAGAAAAAAAGAATAAAGAATTTCTTTAGGAGTAGTAGTGGGGAGAAAATGAGCTGCATCTGGTTCACACTTTATTTTTAAAATATGCCGGAAATCCCACAGAAAAATATCAAACTCTCAAACCCTCCAAAATAATGACATGATGTATCAACGATCAACTTGGTAGTTGTACCATGTATTCTGTATACGGGGCTCCACACAAATTCGATAGTCAACAGCACATCTCTTGTGTAGGTTCTTATGTTCATCGTACCATAACCCTTTTTAAATCTTAGAGATCAAACGGGAAAATGCAAAAATGATGACACCCCTTTTCTTAAATTCCCTCAAAAAGTGCATCTCTCTCCTCTTTCTCTCGTCGAGAAAAGCCCATAAAAGTCCAGAGAATGAGGTTGCAACAGATATTAAAAGCCATTTCTTCTCTCTAATAGAACATGCACATACCACGGGGAAAAGTTTTCACGATAGGTCAGCTCCAGCCCTGTACCACTTTTCTATATGACACTGATCGCCGCCGTCATTTCTATTCCGGGAGAGTATAAAGAGGGGAGAAAAGTTGTTAGGTAATAATTGCAGTGGGTCTGGAAAATAAAGGAAGGAGGAAATGCACTAATGCCAAATATTGTTCTCCCTTGTCATTATACCTTTAACACTTACATCTTACCCTTACGCATCTGACTGTGTATAGTGTTAGTGTTGTTGGTGTTAGCACTATTGTTATATGTACCGTATAGACAGTCAACGTCATGACCCAGTGGGGCAATACTGGAATGTGATTCTCTGGTTTCAACACTCCGTCGTGCTCTATCTGAAGTGCGTAAAAAAGTTTCTCGGTTCCGTTGTCGATCGTGAAATCGACCTCTAAAAATTTATCACAAAACTGGAAGCAGTGTTACGCGGCAGAATGGTGCCTTGGAATATAATCGGAGAGGAAGCATATTATATTAAAAATCTATATGTACACGGGAGAATGTGTACCAGGACAAGCGTTACGTTCCGCTGCTTTGTGGCAGACAGCCCATGTTTCATAACAATAATAATAATATCATTTATACATAGCTGCTGGAAAGTGCATTTACCACTTTTCCATAAGTGCTGTTTCTGTGCCCAAGAATCAAGAAGTTTTCCGGTTAAACAATTCTTTTAACGAAGAAAGACCTATCTCTATAATGAAAGTATACCTATCCGTTATTTGTATTTGTGCTAAACATGTATGGATGCATACTTACTATTTTTGGATAACGTGCAGCCTGCAGACCGCGAGTTACATGAGGGCTCCCGTCAAACGGGCTATGTTGGCGAAAAGTGTATTATTGGAGAAAGATTTGAAAGAAAGCCGAAAAATGAAAACAGGGTAGCACAAGTCAATATACCGTATCCGTCCCTGTGTAACGTATCAATGTACTTGTATTATTACAGCTGAGTTTGAAAACTTGCTTTACACTTGCTATCCCATTTTGGGTTGCTTTTTTCCAATCTTTCTTTTATGTTTTTCTTCCGCTCAGTCTAGCCGTAATAAGACAGCATCGGATCGGTGCATACACACACACACACACACACACACACGGACGGATGGTGTGATGGTAGAAGAAAAGGAATGTATCTAATGCAAGATGTTTTTAAAGCCCTCTTGAGGCTTTACCAAACTTAATGTCACTATCATTATTACACATTTTGATGCGAATAATGAATAAATTAGCAGAACAGAGACTGAGCGTCGGCTCGCTTGGGACGTGACGTGAGAGCTACAGCACCTCGTCGGGTTTTCCACATTCGATCTCAATTCTTTTTTCTCCGAACCGAAAAACATCCACCGCTTTTACCCGCTTTCTCTCTCTCTCTATTTCTCCTTTATGTTGTAGAGTATAAAAATAGAAAAAAAAGTTCGTTTGCTTACAAGGTTCAAAACATTGCAAAACGAACATGCAGGCAGTATGCACTAACAAACTGGAAAAGTGCTTACGATGTTGGAATGTGTACGTTGTACGTAAACCAGAGAGGAAACCCCAAAGCTACTACGACCATTTCTACTCCTGCAAGTCTTGCAGTTAGTGAAAAACTTCAAGCAGCACGTTTTACAAACGGAAACGTGCGTAAGTAGTTACTATTTTTACCAACGGACTTTGTTTTTTGTTTTTAGCATTTATGTACTCGATCGTACGCCATATCAAAAACAGGCCTATTAAAACGTATTGTTTTCAGTTTAGTTCGCTTGTGATGCATTACACACAACTACATGCTTACTCGGTTGTAGTAAACAAGCGAACGCATTTGCAAAACAATATAAATCAGTTTCATAAATTGTTACATAGGTAGTATGTCGTATTTAGCTAACGAGGAAGTTGTGTCTACTACGACAGCGGCACAAACAACTCAAACAAGTCATTTCTTTTCTTTTTTCTCTTTTCTTTTGCGTCACCCCCGGAACTAGACTTTTCCCAGTACATATAAACGTTTTTCATAAATTGTTTTTCAGTCTACTTAAAAGTAATCAAGTTAGACTGTGCACTTATTTTAACGGAATACCCCATGTTGCGGTTTTGGTACTACTCAATTATTTATCGCTAATTAAAAACAAACAAAATCTTTATTACGTGAGGTTGTGGCTGCAAGCAAAAAAATAATCTAAGTTTATATCCCCATGAATCTGGGAATGTAGGAGGCATATAATTGTTTTAATTTATTAAATACCATTGCGCGCCACATGATGCTCCAATTAAAAATGGTACTAGATTTCAATGACATTAGGGTTCTTGTGGAGCATCGCGCGGGATTAGCGGTAGAGAGAAGGCAGCTTTAAAGGTGATCCCCTTTAGAAGGTAAATCTTGTTTTGGGTAATACTTCACTTTATCCATCTTCATGAACACACAATAAACAACACAAATCACACCACCACTCTAGTTCAAAAGTTGAAACTAGATTTTTATGCGCTCCAAACATACTTTTTTTTCTTATTTTCTTTTCGTCTGCAATTCCATCCGAGAATCTCACATATATCCAATCCAATCCTCGGCAACAACCAATATCTAATAATCTATTACTTTGTAGCACAGCGTGACTTCTTTCCACTCGCAAAATAAAACATAAACAGCTTTAATGGAACAATGGAATGATGTTAACGAGAAAGAAACAAAACAGCTTAAGATTTTGCTCATTAAATCTTGTCAGAAATAAAAATCAGCGAAACAGAAAACTTGCAGACTTGCATTAAAAGATGTGCATGCGTGCATCAGGCAGACACAACAACAACAACAACGCAACAACTGCGGCAGACACACAGCAGCAGCAGCAGCACTACTGCTGTCGATAAGGAAAAAGCAAATAACAACGTGTGTGTTGCCCGTGTAGAAAAATCTGATAGTGATGATTTAAATACTTCAGCAATCAATTTATCAACTAGTTTTTATAGATGCTCATTAGGTAATCATAAAATGGAGAAAACAGGATACCTCTAGAATTGTCATAAGTGCTTTACGTTGTAATGGTATGTCATAAAAATTGCTCGAATTCCTTCCTTTTCAGAAATGAGCTGGTCAGCATGCTGCAGATGAGCACGCTGCTGATTTGTACATTTACGCCATTTGTCCTCCAGCAATACTTTTAATTTAAAAAAGATAGAAGGTGAGAAAGATGCCAGCGTGCAATTTCTCCTGCTTGAGAAGCTTCACAATAACATTATGTAAATTCTCGAGAAGGGAACTTACGTTGCCAATAAATTACTATTCCTTTTATATCAAACATATTTTAACGAGATGCTTTGCTATGCTTTCCTACTTATGCTTACTTCGCTAGTAAATACAATTGTAGATATATAAAATTGTTATTGTATTCAAGTAAAAGTCACTGTCTCTTTATGAAATTGAACGATTCAATTGAAAAAAAGTAA